>JASAOB010002873.1:0-120146 GCA_030849825.1 Herpetomonas tarakana
GCCCGCGTCGTCGCACGAGATGGCCAGCTGGGTGTCGCTTGCCGGAACGAGGTGATTCGCCGCACTCGTGTCATCCAGGCAGTTGGTGACGGTGGCGGACATGCTTGCACGAGCTTCTTGGCGGGGGAGGGGAAAAGTGTTTCAGTCTCTGAGCGAAGGTACAGCAACAACAGCGTGGGATATATAACAAGAGACAGAGTACAGTAAACGGACAAAGAAAGAGGGAAAGGAAAGGAAAGGCAGAGGGAGGGAATAGAATGGGTGTGGAGAGGGAAAGATGAGTGAAGAGAGTGGAGATAGCGGAAGGGAGAAGGGATTAACTTGGGTGGGAGGGAGGGTGAGAGGGGTTGAAGGAAGGAACTGATGGATTGATGTGTAGCTGGACGTGGTGTGAAGGGCGAGGGCAAACAGACACAGGAAGCGAAGGGAGTTGAATCGGCAGCAAAGCGGAGAGGACGATGAGGGCACAAGCTCCCCTAGGGCCCGCTACTCCCGTCGCCGTCCCCTCTCCGTTGGATCTCCCTTCATACTTTGCTGTTCTTTGCTCTTTGCATTACTGTGGAACTAAAAGTGGGCCCCGTAGTTCAACAAGCGTGCATCGGCCTCGAGGCCGGCGACAAACTCTTTGTGCTTCAAGGAGGAGAGCGCTGCAAGTGTCACAGGAGAAGTGGACAGATAGAGAGAAGAGGATCGATGTTCTCTTAGAGGAACGAAGCGAGCAGTGCGGCAGGTGAAACAGACAGAGAGAGTACACCAAACATAACCACCACCACCACACACACACACACACTGACTGTAGCGCGCGTACGAGAGAGAGCGAGAGAGTTGCGGGGAGTCAAGCCGGCGGCAACGAGGACACAGACAGAGGGTGAGCTCTGTCCGTCTCACGGGATACAGCAGCGACAACAACAGGGACAATAAAGGAAGATCGAGAGAGAAAGTGGCATCGCGGCCGTCTCTGCCCTCACCATTGCTTCGCTGGTTGGTTGGCTGTGGGGGGGGGGGGGGAGGAGGAGAGGGACGGACTAATCCTCCCTGTCACCTTCGGTATGGTCCTGTGGCTCGGGCACTGGCGTCATCGCGCCGCCCCCTGTCGCCTTGGCGTACTGACGCCGCCACTCGATGATTTGCTTCGCCTGCTCGTGCAGCCCCGCCTTGAGGAACGCGCCGGAGAGCTGCAGCGCCGTGGACGCGTCCGGCACCCAGTTCTTGTCGCGCAGCTTGTGCAGTGTTTCTACGGTCTTGTCAAATCGGCCCGTGCGGGCGTACCCGCGGGCAATGGCGTTCAGGGCACTGTACGACAGACCCTCCCCGCCGGCCGCGGCCAACTCAGCCTCCAGGGCCTCAACCTTCTCCATCCGGCCCATGCGGCAGTAGTACGGGATGAGGCCCGACTTGTCGCCAGGCGAGAGGGTGTTGTCCTCGTTGGTGCTCTTCAGCACGGCCACGGCCTGGTCCATCAGATCCGCGTTGCCGCAGCGGCAGAAGGCGTCCACGCAGGACCATGCAACCCGCTTGCTGAGCAGCGCCGCGTTGGCGGGGCTGGTGACATCTGCAAAGTACCGCTGCACATCCTTCTCCGACCTGGCCTTGCCGTAGGTGGAGATGAGGATGCAGTAGGTGAGGTCGTCCATGGGGACGCCGTCGGCCTTGCGCTTCTCGAGAACCTCCTCCATCTGCTCAAAGCCCTTGGCACGCCCGTAGCCGTCCATGAGAATGTTGTAGGTCACCTTGTTGTTGGTGTAGCCCCGCTCGAGAAACTCCTCATGGACCTTCTCCATCTTGGCGATGTCACCCGACTTTGCGTACGCGTTGATGACCTGGTGGAACGTCACGGAGGTGGGCTGGGTGTCCGGGGTCGCCTTCATGTCCTCGAACAGAGACTCCATTTCGGCCACGCGGCCCGACTTCCCCAGCATGTCCAGCACCGTTGTCGCCGTCACCGGGTTCGGTGGCACCTGCTTCATCATGTTGTCCAGTACATCCTGCATCTTGGCCACGTCGTGCTGGCGGCTGTAGAGTGTGAGAAACTGGTTGTACACCTCCGTATCGGGGAAGAGCTTGGACGCGACCAGGTCGTCCCAGGCATCCGTCACGCCGACCGAGTTGCCCAAACGGCTGAGCGATGAGGCGAGCACGGAGTAGAACGCGGCGGAGACCTCGCCCTCGTGGTCCTTGAGTAGCTGAGTCACCTCATTCACCTTGTCCACTTCCCCCCAGCGGGCAAAGGCGGTGATGATGGTGCCAAACGTCACGTCGTTCATCGCGACCTGCTCCCTCTTCATCTTCTCCAGCGTCTGGTCGAACCTCGCCCTGTCGTGCTGCTTCCCATACAAGTTCAGCAGGACGTTGTACACGTCTGTGCCCCACACGGAAATCGTGGCGAGGAACGCATCCAGCTTCCCCATGGTTTCACCGTCGGCCTTCTCGCCGCTCGCGGGGGAGGCGGCGCTGGCCGGGGACGCGTCCTCGCCCTCTGCAACGGCGCCGTCGCGCGCGGCTCCGCCTTGCCGCTTGCGGGATTGCCGCGATGCCCGGGAAGCGGCGGTGGCGTACACGTGCAGCATCGACGTCTGCACGTGTGGGTGGTCAGCCAGGTTCCGCTTTTCGGCCTCCTTGTACAGGTTCTCCGCCGTCGCGAGGTCACGGGCAAAGATGCGGATGAGCACCGCAAAGGTGATGGGGGTGAACTGCAGCGTGCCCGACTCCTCTCTCTTGTGCATCTCCGCCATGATCGACTCCACGCGGTCGTGCTGCTGCAGATCGCCAAAGATACCAACGAGCGTGTTGTACAGTTGAATATCGGGGCGAACGTGGCGCTCGCAGATCTCCTGGTAGATCTGCTCGACGTGCCGCGGGTAGTACTTGCCTAAGCCCCGCAGCATCCAGGTGTACGTGAGGGAGTCCGGGTTCACCCCGTGGGAGCGCATCTCCTCGCGCAGGCTCAGTACGTCCTTCACGTTGCCCATTAGCGCGAGCCACTTGAAGAGTTCGTTGTAGATGCGGACGTCCTGGGTCAGCGGCTTGTACTGCAGGCGCACCCACGCGTCCTTGATGGCCTCCGCGCGACCTGCCGCGCCGTAGCCCCTGATCACAGCGCGGATGTGGGCGGCACTGATGTCCATGTCGGGATCGCCCTGCTTCAGGCGGGACTCGATCGAGGAGAGGAGGGTGTCGACCTTGGACAGCATCAGCTCCTCGCTTCCCCTGTCGCCAAAGTGGTGGAGGCGAGCGTATGCCGTGATGATGATGGAGTTGCCCGTGACATCCGGGGTGTAGCCAATCTCCTTCAGCTCGTCTTCGATCGCGACAATCTCATCAGGGCTGGCCACGCGGCGCATCTTCTGGCGCAGAATCGTCGTGAAGATGTCGGCGGTGAAGGGCACCTGCATGTCCACGGCGATCTGCAGGACCCGCGTGAAGGCGTCGTCGTCGTCGCGTTTGGCAAACACACGGAGAAGGGCGGCAAAGATGTCCGTTTGCTCGCTCGGGCTCATCTGCTTCTCCTTCACCTTGTCCACAATCTCCTCAAGCTTCGCGCCGTTGCCTAGTTTCTCGTAGCCGGCGATGAGCGCCAGCAAGTCACTGGTGCCCAACTCGGAGAAGGAGAGGCCCTCCATGAGGCTGTTCGCCTCGGCCTCCGCGTTGGCGAACAGGTAGGCGGCAATGCAGAGAGGACGAAGAGCTGGGTCAGACCGCATCTCGTTGGCGAGCTGCAACATCAACTCCGAGCTATCGTTCGCCTTGTAGGACTCAAAGAGGTAGCGGAGGGCGTCGACAGAGATGGTGCACCCGTACTTGCGGAAGCGCAAGAAAGCCCGGAAGAGCAGGTGCGCCATGTCGTGCTGGGAGTAGGTCACGCACTCCTCGAGGATGCCCTCCATGATCTCCGAGGCGTACGCGGGGTCGATCAGCTGCTTGCGCAGGAACTCTTGCAGGATGAACATGAGATGAGTGACCGTGTTGCGAAAATGCAGCTCACGCTTCCGCGAGCGCCACACCTGCTGGCGCACGTGTTTCAGCACGTGGCGCGGCTTTGTTTTGATGACACGCACGAGGTCATCCTCGTCTCTCTGCGAGAAGGGCTGGAAGGAGGTCGCCGTGCCGCCCCAACGGTTCAGCAGGGAACGGGAGAAGGCGAATGCAAGCGCGCTGCGCCGTAAGAGTATGTGGGGGCTGCGAAACATCCTACACTACCTACAAGCGGTCGCCACCACGACACTCGTGCGCCTGGAGAACGGGGAAGAGGAAAGGAAAGGAGAGAGGGGAGGGGAGAAGCCTCCGGTCCAACGATACGGATAGTGGAAAAAAAAAAAAGAAACGATGCGAGCGAGTCGCGGCTAATACCCTTCAACGAGACCTACTATAGGTCTGGCAGTGGGGCACACAGGGAAGCAGAGGGGAGTGGGGAAGAACACGAAAGAATGTATGGGGAAGGAAAGGGGGAAGGGGGGGTTGGCGCGTGTGGCGCACAGCTAAGTGCCGAGGGAGAGAGAGGGAGAGGAAGAAGAGAAGTGCAGCTACTCGTTGCTCAGCATAAACTTCGTCGGACGCGTAGAGGCAGTCATACTTGCGTTCCCTTCCCTTCCGCGTCAGGACGGATCGGTCCATCTCGCGTGCCTCCTCCCCCCCTCCTCCCCCAACCCCACCCCACACACACACACTTCCTTATACCCATCCTTACTGCACATATGCCATTGATAATCGCATCTCTGCTCGCCGGCTTCACTGTGGGTTTTGGTTCCTGCAGTCAACACGAAGTGCGCAGACAAAAAGGAAAGGGTCAGCGTTGCCGGTGGCCCCCGCCCCTTCCTGTGATCGCCAATCGAGCACCGTCGACTCCGACAGCTGCCGCCGTTGCTGACGAACATGCGGAAAGAGAGCGGACTACCAACAACAGGAAGGGACGGACGAGCCTTTTGATTATCTTTTGTTGTCGGCGTTGTCATCGCCGTTGATCAGCCGGATGCTACCGTTCTCCCTCCTCTCCCTCCGCCATCTATACCTATTCATCCTCCTAACCATGAGGGACAGAGTGAGAGGGAACGAGGGAGACAGAGACTCGCACGGAGAAGAGATACAAAAGTCGAAAAGAAGAAAGGTTAAAGCGGGCAGCTCATTTTGTAATGAGTGTCTCGGCGTTGTCCACCAGGTGAACACCGGAGCCGACGGGTGACTGCAGCAGCATCTCGAACGAGTGCTTCGGGTGGTCAATGAGGTTCTGGCACTCGGCGGGAGTGGTGGCTGCCTTGCACTGCTCCAGCAGCTCTGGGTCGTTGAAGTAGAACTTGTCCGTTGTGGTGGGGAAGTGCGCCATGAGCATGGCAACGACCTCGGGCAGGTCCTGCTTCATGGTGAACATGAAGCAGTTCGCGCCAGCGTCAAAGGTGTAGGCCAGGACGTTGCGGCCCTTCTTGGCGTTGAAGGCGCGAATGAGCCGGATCATGGCGTAGCTGTCCTCAGTGGCGTACTGGATCCTGGGGGTGGTGGTGCGGCAGATCTCCTGCAGGTCGTCAGAGTCCGTCATGGTGATTGCGGCAAACTTCTCAAAGTCGCGCGCGAGGATCGCCTCGGACACAGCCTGCATGCGCTGCGGCACCACGGTTGCGATACGCTCCGCCATCATAGGGCTTGTCTTGAGTGACTGCTGCATGCCAGAGGTACTCGACACGTCCTTCTGCTCGCCCTTGAGCACGGCGCACATCACCTGCATCTCGGGCCAGAACTTCTCGTCCTTGAACTGCGTGGCCACGCAGTCCTCCCCGTCCGCCCGCTCTCCCTTGTGCCAGATGACAAAGCCGCCGTACGCGCTCCGGCAGGCGCTGCCCGAGCCCAGGCGCGACAGCATCGACACGTCGAGCGGGGACTGGAAGGCCCTCACCAGGGCCGCAGCCAAGGCGCAGTACCCGCTCGCCGACGATGCCATGCCGGCAGCAGTGGGGAAGTTGTTCTCCGACACAATGTAGGCCTTCAGGTGGCGCAGCTCGGCCGGGCACGACTCGCGGATGCGCGTGAGCACGGACTGGGTGCGCGGGTTCGCCTTGACATCGGTTCGCTCCCCGTTAAGCCAGAGCTCGTCCTCCTCCAGGTCGCTGCGCAGCTCGACCGATGTCTTGGAGCGGAACGGCTTTGTGGAGAGGGTGATGCTGAAGGAGTCGTTTGTCGGCAGAATGAGCTTCTCGCCGCCTTCGCGCTTTCCCCAGTACTTGATGAAGGCAATGTTGATGGGCGCCTCAACGGTCACCTGGATTGGCTCGGTGGGCATTTCGGTGTTAGGTGGTTCTCGTTGCAAAGGAAGACAAAGTGTGTGTGTGCCTGGATGTGTGAAGTTCCTTTTATGCTTCGAGAGAGAGAGGAGATGCAGAGGCAACGATACAACAATGGTGATGAGGCAGTGATGAGGGAGACGGGGGGGGGGAGAAACTGACTTCACAAAGCCGTCATAACGGAGAAAGGAAGAACAAGAGCGAGGGAGGACGAGCAGGGGGGAGAGAGGGGGGGGGAGTGACATGGAAGAAGGTTGCAGCGCATCAATGATGATCGTGTCTGCGGGTGCGCAGCAACTCGCACACAGAGATAGTGTATCACCCAGGTGTGCAAGGAGGCACTCAGTTCGCTTGATTTCCCGCAGATCAAAGACACCAATAGCAAACAGGGAGAGCCACATACTCTGCCCATCTCGACAGCTTCACTGCTCAACCCAGTGCGTGGACAGGACAGCCGACTCAGCCGTCGTCGCTGCATCATCCTCGTCCGTCGTGACCGGCTCCCTTCGCGAGCGCTTCGCCTCTCGTCTCCCCTCCACCGTCGACTTGCTGCCGCAGAACGCGAGGAACGCGGCACAGTCCGCGGCCATCATAAATGCGAGCGAGAGAAAGTACCGGTCCACGTCGCCAGTGCTATCGAGGATGCAGTGGCACCACGCGAGCGGTCCGAAGCGTTCCGAGATGAAGGACAGAAGAGCGGCAGGAGAGCAGCGGGACGTGGCAATCGCACTCCCCGTCCGCACAGTGGGAGACGAAGCAGCACCACTCCTGCCGGTGAGGTCGACGTGCTCCTGCCCGCCGGTCCCGCCGTCCACCTTCACCTTCTCCGCGTCGCACTGGCGCCGCCGCACCTCTGCAATCTCTCGGTCTACCGTGGCGAGCCTCTCCTTCGCGGTCGCGATGGCCGAGAGCAGACGGCAAAGTGCCTTCTGGCTGGCGCGCAGTTGCGCCGAGTGCTCCGCCCACCCCTCCTCACTTGTCGCTTCGCCGCCGCCGCGACTGGGGTCCAGCAGGTCGGCGAGCTCGGGGTCCATGCGGAGCGTGGCGGGGAGCAGATGGTTGTGCGGGAGACCCTTGCTCGGACGCCCGCCCTCTTCCTCCTTGGCGGCTGTTGAAGGCGTCACCGCCCTTCCTCTGCCTCCCGCGTCGCCTGGCTCCTCCTTTGCCGCTGGCTTGTGCACGCGGGAGTGGATCCGGATGAGACAGTTCTTCAGCTTAACACCATCCAGGAACGTGCACGCCAGCTTGGCCGACTCGGCACGCCGGAAGCACACGCAGAAACAAGCGCGTCCCGAGGTCGAGTCGAACTGCAGTTTCACATACTCCACCTTCCCAATGATCTCAAGCCATTCCGTAATGTCCTCAGCACTCAGCGCCACGGCCGTCGCGTCCCCTCGTAGCGCCGCCTGGCTCTCGTCGTCCTCGCTGTCCTCCACAAACAGGTACACAATCGCGGCTTCCTTCTCCATTCACGTCACGCCAGCAGAGCCTTGTTGGAGTGCGCTGCAGCACAGACCACCGAGTATCAGAAGTGGTCACGCAGTAGCCCCCAAAACCCACCTCCAGATGCGAGGCAAGCAAGCAGTGGGGTAGGGAACGGCCAAAAGCAGAGCCCACTTCGGACTGCCCTGTCCACTATGGTCTTGAAGGTTGAGAAGAAAGAGAGAGAGAGGAGGGAAGGGACGGATACACAACGGGTATCCGTACAACAGCAGCTTCTCACTCGATTCTGCGCCGCGCAGGCGTTGGGCATGTGCGAGTGCACTTCGCGGCATCCCCTTCCTAAACCCCCTCTCATAGACCCGAGAGAGGCCTGTAGCGTCGCTCTGTTGCCTCGGCGTGCTGTTGCGAAGCCCGTCCTTGTTTGAGAAGAATGGCACACACGCACAAGGCGGGGTAGGAGGAGAAGAGAGCAATGGATGAACTGGAGAGGAGGGGGTGACCGCACAGAAGCAACGACGAACCAGAAGAAGATGCCTGTACCTGTGCCCAACGGACTCCTCAGCAGGATTCTTGGGCAAGGGATGGCGTTTGCGGTACCGTTTGCGAGTATACAGGGAACAGGAACGGGAGGGGAGAGGGGGCTCAGCCCGCCTCGTCCGACACTTGTGGGTGGTGGTTGGTGTGGACGACCACCACGTCGCTGATGCGTTCCTCCTCGTGGGCCTCCCTCCGTGCGCGCACAAAAACCGCCATCCAACACGGAATCGCAATGGCAAGGAAGGAGAAGACAACCAGAAGCGCGTCTCGCAGTTGGTACGTGTTCACGCAGCCGCCCACGCGACCTGCCACACCTTTCCCCACCATCCACCAGAGCTGTGGTGGTGGTGGTGGTGGTGGGCCACCTGTGGTGGTGGACGCGGTCTCGGACACCCACACACAGGCGCGGCTGCGGAAGAGCCCGCCCTCCTGAACTGATGCCGCACGGCACGCCTCGGAGGAGCGAAAGCTGGCGCAGCCTCGGCTAAATCTGTCGGAGAGCATCCCGGCGAAGGTGGGCGAGGGGAAGTCGCCGAAGAAGTGGATGAGGAAGACAGAGTAGCTCACCGCGTAGGGGCGGAGGGAGTGCGGCACGACAGTGAGAATGGATGCGTTGATCGGTGCCGTCACCGAGAAGAGCGCGAGGACGGACAGCAGAAAGGCGGCAGTAAATGGTGCAATGTCCGTCTGTAGGAGCGCCGCGGCCCCGCATGGGACACTGACGGCAATCATCGCGGCGCTGAACAGCTGGCACTTGGCGCTGCCACGCTTGCCCTTGCTGCCCCCGAGCCGATCGACGACCCAACCGCCAAATAGCGAGCCAACGATGCCGCACACGGAGGTCGACAGCCCGATAAGAATGGCCGCCTTTGCCGTTGGCAGGCGCAGCGGGCCCTGGGCGAGGAAAGGTACGGCCCAGACGGAGATGGCGCCAACAACGAAGCAGTACATGGCAAAGCCGCCCACAATGAGAAGGTAACTTGCGTTCTTCGCGAGTAGCGCCGTCGCCTTGTGCAGCGGGAGGTACTCTGCCTCTTCCTCTACGGGGCCTTCGTCCCCCTCCACGTCGGCGTCGCCGCCACCGCCGCCGTCGCAGTCCAGGCGGTGGGGTAGGGCAGCAATGGCAAAGAGGATCGGCACGGCAACGGCAACCTCGCCGAGGAACAGAGCCCGCCACGGCAGCAGAGGCGTGCCAAAGAAAGAGCTGTGGTTGCTGAGCAAGCCCCCGACAGCGATGCCAATCGCCGTGCCGACGGGAATCATGGAGTAGAACACACCGATCCACGATGTCCGCCGGCTTGGCGGGGCAATGTTGTCGATGATGGTAACGGTGAATCCCACGTAGGCGGCCTCGCCAACGCCCACGAGGAGACGACTCGCGAGCAGCATCCTGTAGCCGGTGGACGCCGCCGTCGACAGACACGCAGCGGACCACACCACCATGCCCAGCAGGATGATGTGTTTTGCCCGCAGCCACGCCCCCAGCGCAGCGAACAGAGGGCACGTGCACATGTACCCCACCATAAAGCTCGAGGCGATGAGGCCGATGCGGGTGTCCGAGACGGCGTTGTCCGATCCTCGAATGGACGCATCTGTTTTGATGGCGGTGAGGCAGCCAGCCATGGCGCCACGATCGAAATACGTGACAAAGTTGAGAAGAGAAAAGACGACAAGGACCTTCTGCGGGGTGAGCCAGCGGTCCACGCATCCCCTATCGGTTGGGGCGACGTCGCGTAACTCATGCTCGCCGTCGTCCGCCGCTGACGACGAGGGGAGGAGGAGGGGTGCGTGCTCGGTCTCCGCGCCAGATACCTCCGCAGCCGCAACGGAGTCCGAAGTTTCTATTCCGGGCAAGGGCATATGGAATGAGTAGCCTCTGCCAAGTGAAGTACGGGTACCCGAGCGGAGAGAAGGAGAGAAGGAAAAGGTGAGTGGAGGGAACACATTGAGGGCGTGTGACGTGAGGCAGTCATACATACTATGCGAGAGGCAACTACCACACACATCTCCCGCCCACGCAAGAACATTCGGTGCGTGATGTTAAGGGAGAGGGGGAGTGGGAACGGTCCCCTCCCTTGCCCGTGCGCGTTGTCTTGGTTGTCGTGTAGCAGAGGGGGAGAAACCAGGCGCTGGTAAGAGCCGAAGAGCGTAAAGAATGCGGAAAGGAAAGAAGGCAAAGTGAAGCAAAAACTCACAACGAATCAAGAAAGGGATAAAGAGACAGGGAGAGAGAACATACATACAGTGACGACACTGTGAGGAGGTGGGAAGGCAGGGAGAGGACTGGAAGAGGTCCGCCACACGGTGACAAGGCGGCATTTATTGAGGGGGGGGGAGGGAGGGGGGGTTCACATGACAGGCATTCGCTCCGCAAAGTCGAGAACAGTGAGCTTCACACGATTCCCACTGGGAAGCGCCGAGCACAGCGAAACGGCCAGCGCGCGCCAGCGACGCATTTCCTCCCTCTCCCTTGCCGCGTTGAGGCACACAGCCCTGTTCCACGCCTCCACCGCAAGGTACTCCATCACTGTCTCCACCTCCCCACCCGCCGTGGCAGCACCAGCCCCACCACTGCGCGACGCCACTAGCGCCGCTGCTGCTGCTTTGTCTCGCTCGATCGGGCAGAGGGGAGCAGATGGAGCTTGCTCGCACACGTTGGGTGGTTCTTCCCTCAGCACCACCCCGACAGCGGCCTCGCTCACCTTCAGCTGTTGCTCTGTGCTGTGGCCCGCCAGCTGGTGCGCGCGGTACAGCATCACCGCAGCTGTCGGCAGAAGGTCCCCACGCAACTCCTCACCCCCATCCGAGCAGTCCCGCCAAGACGCCAGCGCTGTCACAGCTGCCAATTGGAGGTCCACAGCTGCCTTGGTCAGCTCCCTATCCTCCCCGACAGCGGCAGCCGCGGCACCGGTCGCCATCGCCAAAGCCTCCAGCTCTTCGCTTTGCACCCCAAGCGCAACTAACCGCTGCGGATTCAGCGGGTGCGTTGACCAATCAGCCAGAGCGGCAGGGGTCGTGGCGGTGGGCTCAACCACCCGTGGGGTGTCTGCGACTCTGCTGGTGGAGGCACATCTGTTCGCGGACGCGTCCTCATTTGCCTCTGCGTGGCTGAGAACCAAGGAGGGCGGATGGTACCCGACGCTCCTGCTCTCCACCAGACGCCGCATCCACACCTCGGCCTCTGCAAGGGCTGCCGCAGTGAGGACAGCCGACGGGGCCGCAGTTGCGCCTGTGTCGGCTGCACCTCCCTCTCCACCAAAAGAAGGAGGAGGCACGCCGCACTCCTTCACCAGGCTCACGTACTGTTCAAGGAGATCGACCGCGAGCGAAGGCGTGCCGCTGACGAACAGGTCGAACTCCACATCCATAACGTGGACGGTGCGGTCCACCAGCAGTGCCGTGCTCGCGGCGTTGCCGTAATCGCAGCAATACGCCCGGAAGAGCTCGACTGCACCGCTGTCGATGGACAAGGCGAGCGATGGATCTGTGCGGGAGATGAACTCGCTCGAGAAGTACCACAGCATACGACACCAGCGGGAGACATCCGGCGCCAACGCTCTTTCCTCGCTCCCCGCGGGCTCCTCCGGCGTCGTGTGGTCACGGGCGGCGCCGACAGAGCCCACGCAGCCGCCGTGGATCCCTGTCAGGCTCCGGAGGAGATCGAGCGCCACTTGCGCGATGTTCGACAGGAGCTGGTTAAAAGCTCCCGAGGCATTGTGTGTGGCTGCTTCGCCATCAACCGCTGCCTCCGCCGCCGTGGTGAGCGCGCCGTCAGCGCACACCCGCAGGAACGCCAGTCGTTCTGCATCGCTCATGGCATCGGCCACGGTGTTCCGCTCCCCTCCCACGCCCGTAAGCATGGCGGCAACCTCCGCGGCCTCGGCGATGAGGCGTTGCGACAACAGGTAGTTGACAAGAGTGCCGAAAGCAGCCACGACGACTGTAGCGGGGATCCGCTCCCCGTCGCCACCAGCCGCTGGCTGGAAGAGCAAATCGCGAGCGTAGGTCATGCCCGTGCCGCGCTCCTTCTCCAGCGTGAAGGCAGCCTGGCAGAGAGCAAGCTTCGCAAACACAGATTGGCACCCGTGCTCTCTCATCGTGTCAAAGCATTTCTGAAGGGGAGGTGTGTTCTCGGCGTTCTCTTGGAGCTGGAGGAAGGCCAATTCTGACATCTTGATCAGGACGCTCTCCTTCTCCTCTCGAGAGCTGGCCACCTCCGCAAAGCCAAGAGCAACCGATAGACAGGAGAAGCGAGCATCGAGGGAGAGTGCTGTGGTGCCACCTCCCGCGGCGCAGTCGTCTTCCTCCGTCCCAGCGCGCCAACAGGCAACGAAGTAAAAACGAGAGTCGTTGACGCTGTTATCCCCGTCCGCGACATCCTGCTGACGCCTGTGCAGCAACGTGCACAGCTTCTCCACGCTGAGTTTTGTGCGCACGTGGAGGAGGAACGCCACGACGCCGCGGGTGGGGAAGGGGGTGTCCTGCCGGCGCCAAGGAGGTGCGCCGAGCGCGTCGACCACAAACTGGACAACGGCGTCGGTGATGGCGGCCTCCCCACTCCCCACCCGATCCGCGCCGGTGAGCGTGTTGTAGGCGGCGTCTGTGAGAAGTGTTGCCAGAGACAGCACTTCTTCCTCTGACAGCGCGAGGTCCGTGGTGCCGCCCCCGTGCGTGCTACCCGCACAGGCAGCGCGGACCACCCTCTGGAACACCTCAAAGCCTTCCCGCAGCGTTGCTGGCTGCCTGGCATAGACTTGGACCAGCAGGGCAAGAGGCTCGAGGGACTGCATTTCCTCGTAGGCCGCCTTGGCGTGCTCGGCGGCCTCTGAAAGCTGGCCAGTCCGCAGATGCGATGAGGCGAGTTGCAGCAGTGTCGACCCTATCAGGGACCGTCGCTTCTGGTAACTGCGCGTCTCTGTCTTCTGAAGGTCAAGGGAGAGGGCCAAGAGGCCCTGGAGGCTCTCCTCGCACCGCAACTGCTCCTCGGGGAGGGACTGGGCAGCGTGTGCCGGGGCAGCGGCCTTCGCACGGTGGTCGTCAGCAATGGTAAAGATGAGTTGCAGGAAACTCTCTTGGTAGCCGTTGCTCCTCGTCACACCGCGACGCAGTTCGGCAGCTGCGGCGACTGCGTCCGCCCAGGAGCCCACGTCCCACAGAACCGCGAGACTGGTGAACAGAATCTCCAGTCGCAGTGCCGACTGCCTCGCTGCCGCACCGGGCACGCTGCTGCCAAGCATCTCCATGACGGTCCCCGCGACGCGCAGCAGCTCGCCAGCGGCGCGTGCGGCGTCGAGGGCGGCGCAGGCGCTGTTCGTGGCGAGCTCCTTAGCCGTCTTGAGACACATCAGCACGGCTTTCTCCCCATCGTCGGGGTGGGCGAGCAGGAACCGCTCTCGCACTCTGCCTGGCGCGAAGAATCCTGACCCGAGGAGAAAGTAGTGCGTCGCCAGTTGCCGATAGAGGGCCCTGACGCCCCTCGGCGGCACGCCCCCGTCACCGCATGCACCATCACTGGCCGGGGGCGACGGCCACAGAGCCTCGGTCGAGGCATTCCACACCCGTTGAGCCACATCTTGCAGCTGCGCGGCTTCCTGGATAGGAAGACGGCGACCCTGGCGCTCCACCTCGTATGCGGCGGTGAGGAGGGAGCGTAGCGTGTCCTGCACGGCCACCCCAACGTCTAGCGGGTGACGCTCGTCCCGTTTCTGAAAGGCAACCGACTCAACAAATGTGTCGAGAAAGCGAATCCCGCCATCCATCGCCGTGGGGGGGGGGGGGAGGGGTCCCGCTCCGTCCGTGCGTGTGTGTGCCGTGTTGGTAGTCGGCTATTGTTGTTACGTTTCCTCTTGTTGAGATGAGGGGAGGAGAGTGGAGAAGCAACAGTGTGTGTGTGTGTGCGAGGCTGGTTCCGGCCTCCTGACTTGCTGCGTTCCGTGTCTTCTGAGGAAGCTGCACTGTCGAAAAGAAGTGAGTCGTGTCTGCGACCAGCCCACGTGCGCAGAAAAGGGACAGAGGAGAGAGGAGCATGGGGAGAAGTGTGGGGGAGGGTGGGGGGAGGGGGGAGGAGAGACCATTGAGGAGGTACAAAGGCGAGCAAGGCCACACGCACGTGCTCGCCTTCACTCTCTCTTCCTGCATGGGGCTCTGCACCTCTGTGAGCCTCTCCCGCTTCATGGCCCCCAAAAAGCATATGTGCCCCTGTACTTCCCTGACACTGGCCTCGTCGGATTGAGTTTGGTATCTTGTTCGCCAGCGTTTATGCGCTCCAGACGGGGGAAAGGAAAGAGGAAAGATACTAAGCAGACAGATATGTCGACGGCGCAGGAGAGAGAGGGAGAGCGGAGGAGGGGGGAGGGGAAGACAACAGTAGGAAACAGCGAGGGAGAAGGAAAGGTGTCGCCCGAATCAGACGGAGACGGAAGGCTTCGGCAGGGAAGCAGAGAGAATCTCTCACCAGCAGGAGTATTAGCATTGGCACAGCGCAAGGTGGGTCACAGACTTCTGGGTAGTGGCCGCACGCGATCTACCGCTGGCTAGCGCTTCTGGGCAGCGATGACCTGCTTCGCGGAGTCGAGCTCCTGCTCCTGCGTGATGTCGCGCTCGCGCTCACGGACCATCTGCATGATTTGCTTCGACACGCGGTGCTCGCGCACCTTGCGCTCCAGCACGGGGGTGGAGGGGCCGACGGTGTACGCATGGTAGACGAACGAGAGCCAGATGTTGCCAGAGAGGACGAGACAGATAAAGGCCATGGACATGACAAACGTCTTCCACAGCTGCAGCTGCGTTTTGCGCCAGATCCAGCGGACGCGATTGGTACGGAAGGGCTTGGTGAGGCGGCCAATCTTGTTGATGACTAACATGCGGTAGAACATGGTGCGGCGGGCAAGGGTGTCCTTCACCGGGCCAGCGCCGGGGCCCCACATGCCCGGGCGGTCCGAGTACTTGGAGGGGGTCGGGGTCAGGTGCCCACGGCCCATACGGGCGGAAGCGGTACGGCGAAGCATCGAATCAAGACGACAGGAATGCGACAAGTCTCCTTCCTTCACCGCACTGTGCAGTGCCACGACTTCTCCCGAACAATAGATAGATAGATATATGTTGTGAGAGAGAGATGGAGCACGGGTGACTCTGCTCTATGGCTTGGGCAGATTCACTCACCGGAAGGCGATTTAGAAAGACTGTGAGAAGTGAGGAAGAGGAACAGAGAGGAGGCAAGACGTGGACAAGTGAGAGAGAAGTGAAAGCGGTGTGCTCCCGCGCGTGTGGGCCTGTCGCCCTCGCATCTCTTTCATAGGAGGGAGGTGCCAGAGGTCCCCCTCCCCCTTGTCTCGATTGATGCCTTCGTCTTACAGCAGAGATGAAGAAAAGAGAGGAGATGACTCTCTTCGTTGAGAGGGAACATGGGATGGGAAAGGGGGGGGAGAGCCAACCACACGGGCACACAGATCCGAGGGACCCACCGTGTCAGCGGCAATATGGACACACATGTGAGAAGAACGAAGAACAATGGAGAGATGGTGCCCCGCAACGCATTCCATGATCAGGGCGGTAGTGTACATATGGACTAGGAAAGGAAAAGGAGCGAAACTGCTCAGTCGAGGCGCACACACACGGCTGAGTGAGAGGGAAGAAGAAATCAGCGTCCGCGTGGTGGAGGCTTTGGGCGATTGACGGTCGTGGCACACTTCGGGATGTGGCGCTCGGCAACGTCCGGCGCGAATCTTCGTTGACAGTGCGGGCACGGCACGTAGTGTGCGTTCTCGCTGTATGTGGGAGGCGGCAGGTCCCTGGGGTCTCCGCCAGAGCGCATCGCCGCTGATACCTGACGCGCGTTCCGCATAGCCTCGCGGAAGGCGCGGCTCTCCCTACGCCAGTCCTTCCCCTTCGGCTTCCCCTCAGCGGCAGAGACACCACTGCGCGCTGCAGCTGCTGCCGCCCTCGCCGTGCCGCGTCCTCGTCCGGCCGGACTGCTGGTTCTCGTTGCCGGCACGTCGCAGTCCGCCAGACGCTGTTTTGTCATGTTGAAGACAGGACGCTGCTTGCCTTGGCGTCCGCAGACGTTGGCGTGGCGCTGCAGCGCATCTGGGGCGAAGCGTCGCCCACAGGAAGCGCACTCGACTCGTTCGAGATCCACCGCAGCGGCATCATCTCCGGCATCGTAAGCGTCAAAGCCCTCCGAGTCGCGCGCCGCAGATGCCGAAGAGACTGGCGCCACCAGGGTCTGTTGCAGCTGCTTCCGTGAGGACACCTGGCTGCTGCCACTGGGCGGCTTGGGCGGCGGTGGCGCCGAGAGATGCTCGGGCTTGCTCTCGGGCCTCAGGGTGCCGACAGCGTGCCCGGTTCTCTCCTCGCCACCGCTAGCGCCCCTCGCCTCTCGCTCCATGAGCTGTAGTTTGCCACCGCAGTCCTCGCAGTACACCGCGTCCAGATCGGTGACCGGTTCATCACATTCCTCACAGTACATGTAGCGCTCACGGGACTCTGAAGGCTCGGCAGTGACGGAGCCACCGTGGGCCTCCGCCTCCGCAGCGGCTGGCTCCGCCGAGCCCAGGACGGCCCCGCAGTTGTCGCAGAAGTTGCCGTCTGCGTCGCACACAGCCTTGCATGCGGGACACGTCGTCATGCGCACGGTCGGTGCGTTTATGTTCTCGCCGCCCGCCTCCCGCTCACTCGCCGCCGCCCCGTTCACTGGCTCGCCGCAGGTGCTGCAGAAGCGCGCACCCTCCGGCACGGCCTCCCCGCACCGCCCGCACGGCTCCGACAACGCATGCGAGTTCAAGTTCCATCCGCACTCCCGGCAGTACTTGGCGCACGAGTCGTGCTCGACAGCATCGCACTGTGGGCACGTCCTGCCGCTACCCGCCTTCACAGAGGAGTTCTTGGGGACACGATTCCGCATCGGGTGGACACGGTCCAGCTCCTCAGGGAGGCTCTCCGTGGGCCCCGTGGGGGGAGAAGAGGAGGAGGAAGGACCAGCCAAGGCGGGCTTCTCTGGTGCCACCTCTGTCGCACGCAGGCCAGCGCCGACTCGCTTCGCCGCGTGCCCAGGTCGGCAGGAGCGCAAATGCACAATAAGTCGGTCCGAGAGAAACTTGCGGCCGCAGTTGGGGCAGGGCTCTAAGCTATTCACAAACTCCTGGAACTGTGCGTCGGATTGCTCCTTCAACGTCATCGACCCGTCACCACCACCGCTACCGCTACCATCTGCTGCGCCGCCGTTGCGCTGATTGGGACGCCACATCACGTCATCCGGGTGCCGAGGAGCCGTGCCTCGCGTTGCCGGGTTACCCGCCTCCCACTGCGCGAGTTTCTTGACGTAGCACTGCGGCACGTGGATGCCGATGGAAGCCGTGCCAAACTGCTGGCCGCACAGGTAGCACGTCGGCAGGATGAGCCGCTCGCCAGGGACTCGCCGCGACGGAGAGGTGCTCGTGGAGCGGGTTGACGAGTGAGCGTTGTCCCCGCCTTGGGAGGCTGCACGCTTGCCCAAGGGTCCGCGCAACGCGGCGCCGGCAGGAGGCCCACCGCTGCGGGTCGTCGGCCGTGACGGCGCTCGCGGCGCAGCTTCGCCGCCCTTGCACCCGCGCAGGTGCACCGGCAGCCTGTCGGGGAGGAACGTGCGAGCGCAAATGGGGCAGGGAACGAGGTTGGCCTGGAACTCGCTGAACTGCTCGTCGTTGAGCTTCTTGGCGCTCTGCCCCTTGGACCCCTTCCAGTCAACCGTGTCGGGGTGCTTTGGCTTCGAGCCGCGCGTTGCCGGGTTGCCCACCTCCCACTGCGCGACCTTCTTGGCGTAGCACTGCGGCACGTGGATGCCGATGGAGGCCGTGCCAAACTGCTGGCCGCACAGGTAGCACACCTTGAGCTGCGGCCGTGAGGCACCCACCCGCCGGGAGTCCCCACGCAGCCCCGCGCCGATCATCGTATGGGGCGGGAGAAGGGTGGGGGGGGGGGGGGTCGGTCGATGGACAGCAACTATCGCAAAATCAACAATGGAGGAACAGTGAGGGGGTTGTAGAGAGAGTTGGCACACGTCCTGTGCATTCCCCGCGTAAAGAAACGGGAGGTTGAGAAGGAAGAGGAAGGAGGGGAGCGTTGTGCGTGGTGAGCAGATGGAGCAACGAGTGATTCCGGTGCCGAGGGAGGGGGTGGAAGTCGCCCACTCGCTGTCCGAGTGGGGCACTGGCTGGCTTCAACGGCAGCTCAGCCACCTTCCGCGCTCCCTCTTACCCCACACAAACAGCCAAGGGGGGGGGGGGGGGGGGGAGGGAAGGCGGAAGTACTCATTCTCATCCGCACTACGAGGGGAGGGGAAATCGCATTGCTATCCTTCACTTTCGGGAGAGGGACGGTGAGGTAAAGTGTAGAACAAAGAAAGACAAAGTCTTGTACACTACGAGGGGGGAGAGGGGGAGGGAGGTCCTACCAACGCTATGCTAACAAAGGAAGCGACGGACAGAAACAGACTAGGAAAACAGGCAACCTCGAGAGGACCACAGAGAGAGAAGCCAACAACCCCATGCCTTCAGGGGACGTGTAGGAGACAGGCAGATGGATGGGCAGTAGGGGTGGGGACCCTTCTTATCCCTGTACGGAGAGAGAGAGCCGATGCCATGCACAGCACGATCTCAGAGAAAGAAGGAGGGAGAGAGAAGGCAACCCTTCGCCCGCGTGTGTGTGTGTGTGTGTATGTGTATGTATGGGACACACACAGCAGCTGGAGAAAGCGGATAAGCGCGTGACGACACGCACAGACACACACACACACACACACACACACACACACACACACACACACGCAGAGAATGGGAGAGGAGCCCCCCACCCCCTCCAACGCCACCTGCTATTACCTTTAGTGGATGGCAGTAGGGCCGGGGTGCTGCACCTGCGACGGGTACTTGGCACCCTCGAGCGGCTTGATGCGGAACTGCTGGCCTGGGTAAATCTCCTGCGCGAGGGCCTCGAGGCCGTCCTGGCGGCCAAAGCCGGGCTCGGCCTTGGCGCGGTGGATGCCGAACTTCTTGGCGTTCTCCTCCTCCGCCTGGAACGCGGCCTTGTCGGCTGCCTCGAGCTTGCGGTACTCGACGTCGAGCACGTGCAGCGGCTCCAGCTTGCGGATGCCTTGCTCAATCTCCGCCGCCTCCTTCACCGAGTGTGGGCGGTAGCCGATGCGCTCCCAGCTCGCGAGGCGGTCAAAGAGCGTGCTGCGGCGGTTCACCTGATCCAGCTCAAAGGTGAGGATGTAGTTGTCATCGAACCACGGCGACGGGCAGACCCAGGGGAGCAGCTTCCCAAAGAAGCGCGCGACGCCCCTGTAGCAGGGCAGCACGAGTCGTGCGTCAAAGTACCGGGCGATCTCGCGGAACGCCTCCACATGGCTGTACGTCTCCGGACCGCCGAGGTCGAACTTGTACCGCACGGCGCGGTGGGCCATGCTGCAGCGCACCACAGCGCGCGCGGCGTCGGTCACCCATGTGGGCTGGACCAGCGTGTTGGGGAAGGCAGCCGGGTAGATGTAGCGGCCAAGGCCGCGGTAGCGATAGTTCCTCCCGTACAGAGGCCCGAAGCGGATGAGGGTCGCGTCGGGGTGGTTGGCGCCGACGGCGTCCTCGCCGCGGGCACGGAAATCGACGTAGTTGGACTCCGATGCAAAGGTGGCGTCAAGCCCTGTGCAGTAGATGACGCGCTCGGCGTGCACGCTACGAGCCGTCCAGCTCACGTTCGTACCGCCGGTGAGGAAGACGTCGTGGTGGCTGTTGTTGGCGTACTCGGAGTGGTAGTCGACGGCGAAGATGAGGGTGTCGCTCCCGTTCGACGCGACATTCACCTGGATGCGGTCTGTCACGTCGCACTCGTGCAGTTCAATCTTCTCCGGGTACTTCTGCAGCAGCACGTCGAGGTCGGAGCCCTCCGGGATCAGCGTCGGGTAGCGGGTGCAGGCGCGCACCAGCTCAATGTCGGGGTGCTCGCACAGCTCACGCACAATCTCAGCGCCAAGGTACCCAGAGGCGCCGAAAACCGTCACGCGTTTCGCCGGGCGAGGGTTCAACCGGCGGCGCTCGTGCGGCAGGCGGACGGAGGGGTAGGGCAGGTGCATCGTCGCCCAGTACGGGCCGCGCTCATAGCCAAAGCCACCACCCGTCGTCTTGGGTTTCTGTGTGGGGTACATCTGCTCGAGATCCTTGCGATCCATAAACATGGACTCTGCTTGGTGGCCATACGGATCCCAGAACCCACGCACGCCGGCCGCCGCGACTAACGCGCTCGTGTTCTTGCTTCCTAAGCGCAGCATGACGGAGGAACGGTCCGTGCGTTATGTGTCGGAGGAATGGGAAAAGGAGGAGAGGGGGAGTGACGAAGAGCCGAGTTCCTACTAAATATGTACTCCGGTTCCACAACGATCCGCCTACGATACCTACAGGGGGGTAGCAACAAGCAAGACAACAGTCAACAGTCAGCAGTAGCTGTCGTGGGGGGGGGGGGGGGGGTAGACAGCTCTGTGTGGCTACAGACAAAGAGAGAGAGAGAGACGATGAAGCAACTACTAAAACGGTGCCTCCTCGTGTTACTGCATGTGTGAGTGCGTGAATCGGAAAGGAGACAGGGAGAGGTGGAGGGAGGAGGGAGGCCAAGAAGGAAGGTGGGGCGTGCCAGCAACGACGGTGCACGACGGAAACGCAAAGCCCAATCCCGGCAAGCACCGCCGCTCCCTAGTGCTTTGCTCGCTGGGAGAACAGCAGCAGTGCTGCGGCTGGGCGATGACTCCACAGAGTAGTCGCTCTGACACAGTGGGGAGCACACGTTGCTCTTCGCTTCACAGGAGAGGGGAAGAGGGGGGAGGGGGGGGTTGGCTTTCCGCTCAGCCTCTGACGAGACAGAAACAACAACAACAACACAAAGAGGGAGAGATCCTATTTCTCTACGTGTGCCATAGTGCGCAAAAAAGATCAGCACGGCATAGCACATCCTCACATATCCATCACAGGGCAGCGACGAGAGTGTGGAGAGAGAGAGAGAGGGAGAGAGGAGGGCCAACGCCACTCCCACGCTGTGAGTGTTCTCCGCCTTACTGTCTTACCTTATGGGGGTGAGAAAGGGGGAAAAGAAAATGGGAAGGGGCACACAGACCGTTCCTGCCTCTCCACCACCAGGCTCCGTCCCCACCACCACCGCGCTCCGCTAACTCTCCCCAGCCGCGGAGGACTCCTGACGCAGGGTGAGCACCCAGTCCTCGCCAACCTTCACCTCGGGCTTCCGCACAACAATCGCGTTCCCCACACGCTCAAACGCAAGCTCGCGCACCACCTCCACCTCGCCATCCGGCACCACGCTGCCTGCGGCCGAGCGGCCCGCTGTAGGGCCCACAGAAACCGTCACGGAGGCAACGTGTCCGGGGAAGCCCAGGACGACCACCCGCTCCACCATATTCGGCACGTTGAAGCTACCAGTCGGCGGTGGCACGGTGCCCTCCTCCGTGGTCGGCGCCGCCGAGCACGACAAGGTGCCCTGCGTGAAGGAAAACTGGCGGTGCACGTAGGCGCCGCGCTGGTAATCATAGCTCCTGCCGTCGTCCAGGTACAAGTCGCCATGGCTGTTCCCCTGCGCGTTGAGCGCCACCAGCAGGGTAAACGGGTCCAGCCGAGCGGCGGCTGAGTTCCGCCTCAGGCGCAGCTTCACGGGCACCACGAACCCGCCGCGCAGGTACAGAGGGATGCTGCTTCGCTGGACGGGCACGTCGACTCCGGCAGCGCCGGTGCCCTGCACGGCCTCCCCGCTGTGGTACTTGTACCAGACCGCCCCGCGAGGAAGCACAACGCGCTTGGTGACTGCCCCGCCATGGACGACGGGGGCGGCGAGCAGGGCGGGGCCGAAGAGGAATGTATCCTGCACCTCGCGCAGCTCCTCCTCGGCGGGGAACTCGTAGAAGAGCGGACGCAGAATCGTGTCCCCGTCGCGGTGGGCGTGGAAGAAGGTGGTGTAGAGGTAGGGCAGGAGGGAGTAGCGCAGGGCCAGGGCGTTGCGCACGTGGTTCTGCGCGTCCTCGGAGAAGGTCCACGGCTCGCGGCGCTTCGTCTCGAGGTGGGCGTGGGCACGCATGAAGGGGTAGAACACGCCTGCCTGCACCCACCGAACGAACAGCTCCTCGTCCGTCTCGCCAAAAAAGGCTCCCACGTCCGCCCCGCAGAAGGGATAGTTGGACACGGAGAGAGAGAGCAGCTCTGGGTGCGTGTTCTGCAGGTGGTCCCAGCGCGCCATGTTGTCCCCGTTCCACATCGCCGCGTACCGCTGCGAGCCGGGGAAGAAGCTGCGCGTTAGGATGAAGGGGCGCTCACGGGCCGCCGTGCCTCCCGCGGCCTCGAGCATCCCCTTGTGCACCGACATGATCGACAGGAGGGAGTAGGCGTTATGGATGTGGCGGTGCTCGACGCGCGCGCCGTTGTCGTCCAGGTGGACGGCATCCTTGTGCATAGTGCCGCGCGGCCCCTCAAAGATCGATGGCTCGTTCATGTCAACCCAAGTGTGGATGTCGCGACTGCCGCCGGGGTACTGGTCGTCGTGGAAGAGGGATGCGTACCACTCCCGCGTGCGGGCGTTGTAGAAGTCCGGCCAGGAGCTCTTGCCAGGCCAGCAGTCGCCCACGTAGGGCCTCCCACTGGCGTCGAGGATGTAGTGCGAGCCCTCCAGCGCCTGGTCGTGCACGTGGTAGCCGGCCTCCACCTTTATGTGTGGGTCCTTGACCGTCACAAGCTTGCGGCCTTTGGAAGCCAGCGCGTCAGCGAGCATCTTGGGGTCCGGGAAGCTGTAGCGCTCCCACGTGAAGTACTTCTTCTTGTCCGTGTGCTCAATGTCCAGCCACAGCACGTCGTACGGCATGTTGTGCTTGTCGAAGCCCTCGTCGATGGCGAGACAGTCCTTGGTGCTCAGGTAGTTCCAGCGGCACTGGTGGTACCCCAGACTGAAGTACGGCGGCATCACCGTCGTGCCGGTGAGCAGAGCGTGCTGCTGTTGCACCCGCGCTGGCGTCGGCCCGGGCAAAAAGAACAGGTCCACAGGGCCCACATCGGACTGCCAGTCGCAGGCCGGCGCGGTCCCAGCCTTCTCCTCGTCCAAGCGCACCGTGGTGTCCCCGCTGTTCAGGAAGAGAAGACCGGCCGTGCGGTTGGCGGAGTACGCCATGAGAAAGGGAATGGCACCGTACAGCGCGGCGGTGGAGTTCACCTTGTACTCGAACGCGTCGGTGTTCCACATCTCGTATCTCTGTGCCTGGCGAAGCGGGAGGTCGGCCGCGTGCTCGGCAAGTCCGTAGAGTGTCTTGGCAAGGGGAAACGCCAATCGGACGTGGGCTTGTGTGGGGGCACCCAGGTACACTGTGGCGTTGGCGAGCGTGACGCCGGCGCATGCGTGGTGGAGCAGCAGCGACGGCTCATGGGGTGCTGCCGCGTCTGCAGCCGCTGCCATCTCGGCCACGATGGTGCAGCTTCCATGGCTAAAAGTGCACTTCCCCTCGTCACTGCACTTCACCGCCTCCTCCGTTTGCCGCGGGGCCGTTGGCGTTGCTACGATGGAGAACGGAACTTGATAGAAGAAGGCGTCGCTGCTGTCGGGCTTCAGCGTGACTCGCACAATGTCGCTGCCATAGGCGGTGGCGTAGGCGCTAAAGCCTGTCCCACCCAAGGAGAGCAGCTTCACCTCCGTGGAGGCGGGAGAGGCAGACACCACTGCTAATGTCGTTAGCAACGTGAAAGCCATCGCAACTGCCGGCAGCAGCGACGGCAGCTCCACTCCGCGACGCGCTGTCCACGGCAGTTTCTGTTGTTGCTGCGGCATTCCTTCTCACCACAACAAGAGCAGCGGCAACAGCGGCGTTAGCGGCAAAGCAGCGACGGGCAGCGAAGAGAGAATGGCGGAGGACCGCGATAACCTGTGGTGGTGACTATAGTGCGCCACTTCACCGTACTCGCACACGATGGGCCCCGGATTCACGTATGTCGGTAGCGCGCGTGGAACGCTGTCGTCACGCAAAAAAAAAAAAAAAAAAAAGGAGAAAGAGAAAGAGAAAGAGAAAGAGAAAGAGAGATGAAAGATGCACACGAAGTAGCCTAATAGGTGAAAGCGTTGCTGGAGGAGGTCGATGAAGGAGAAGAGAGGGAGAGGTGAGGACGGGGGGAGGGGAGGGCGAGGGGAAGGAGCAGCTCCATGCGCCGTCCAAGACTGCTGTGGCATCTGCTCTCCGCGTATTGCCTCCAGGCACAGTGGGATGTGGCACGAGAAATCGCACGGTGAACACCGCGAGAGAATGCAGGCAAATGAGAGATGTGTTGAGTCTGCGTGTCAAGGTGCTGGGCCAATGTCATCGACTTCGACAAACGGAATGCCCGCGTTGGCGGCGAATGTGGCGTGGATGCCGTCCAGGAACGGCCTGCCTCTGTGCCGCGTGCCGACAACCACCGACGCCCGCGTGTCCACCTCCAGCGAGGAGTTCAGCTCGGATGTAAAGAATGGTAGGAGGCCAGTGTTGGGAAGGAGAAATGAGGCGCTGATGCCTCGCTTCTGCCCGGCCGTAATGTAGGACATGATGGACAGGACAACAGTAATGCTAACGGAGCCGCCGTCGCACTCCTCCTGGATGCATCGCGCCAGCGGTACCAACGTCTCCTCGGCAGATAGGGTGCTGCCGTGGTGCATGCCCGGATAGTGGTCCAGCAGCACGATGCGGTAGCCTCGATCAGCATAGGCCGCCATCGCAGCACGCGCCTTCGACTGTCTCTCCAACGCCTTGCTGCTACGAGATGGCTCCGCTGCGGCATCTTGCGATGGATCCGCTGACGTCTCCGCTTCCGAGGCAGTCGGCCCGGCAAGAAGAACGTCGTCCACGAAGAAGAAGGCCACTTGTCGGGACGCGTCCGTGTACTTGCTCGCAGCCGACCGCTCCGTTGAGGACTTGGGGCGGAAGATTCGGCACAGCACGCGCGCGTCGGGGCGGGCCCACGTAACGCCAGAGGGCAGCACGAGAGAGGAGGAGGAACAGACGGCGCGTGGGAGCAGGTGCAGCGGGGGGAGCTCCTTGCACTGCAGGATCTTGTTGATGGCGTACTCCCGGATGGCACTCGATTGGCGCGCGGCAGCCGCTCGCGCGGCGCTGGCGGGGTCCGCCTCATCGCGCCGCCGGAGCGACGCGAGGGCGTCCGTGAGCCGCCGCTCCAGGTCCTCGCCAGCCCTCGCGAAGAGGGCATCCGCCTCCTGTCCTCCTCGTACGGTCTCCGCGAGCGTGGAGCCATCCACGGAGCCGTGGCTGCGATGGCTGCTCGCCTTGCCGCCAGCCACCACCCGCCGACGCTTGCTGCTGCCCGCGTCCGCTCCGTCCCCACTTCGCTTTCTCGATCCAGCCTTCAATGGCCCCGGTGCAGAAGCTACAGCCGCCCCACCAGCCAGTGCCTGGGCATCGGTCAGGACGTAGTGCATGACAACAGTGTCAGCCGCCACTCGCTTCGTCCCCGTGGCTTTATCCCAGCGCAGGTACAGAACATACGTCGGCGGCACCTCGCTGGGAGCCAGACGGAGCCCGCGCGCGGTGCGCTGGTCCAGCAGGCACAGCTTCATCAAGATGTCATCGCGGTTCAAGAAGAGCTCCTCCGTCGCGAGGTCTCGCAGGACGATGGGGGTGCTGTCAGGGACCTCGACAGTGCTCGTCCCCTTGTCGCGGGCCGCCACGTACGCGGCAAAGGGCAGCCAAATATCGCGGTCGCTGACACCGAAATGAGCCGCCAGCCGCGAGACGGAGCGATCCGCTGGGCACCGAAGGTATGTAGCACTCATCCCACCCCGAGGGAGGAGGCAGGGGAAGGAGGGCACGACAACTCTCTGCAATGGGCAGAGGTACCTGCGTATGCCTGTGTGTGCGTGTGCTCTCTCCTATCCCTTTCTCTTTGTCTCCGCTGGTGAGTCGGCGGAGAGAGAGCGGGGGCAGCCCCTCGAATGGGGAGAGAGAGGAAAGCAAAACCTGTTTCTGCTGTTGACTATTGGCGGAGAAGGAGGAAGTGGGAAGGGGAAGGGATGTCAACGGCATTCAGGACGGTGGCGCAGAAGAATGGGTCGCCCCTCTCTCTGCATCCCCCCCCCCCCCATCACCACCACCACCGCCACACACACCTGTGCATCCTCGTCGTCTTACACACAGAGCAAGTCACACCCTTCCACTCTGTCGATCACATGTTGTGTGGCCGCCTTTCGCCACACACATCTCGTTTTGGTTTCTTGGGTATAATGCACAATATCGTCGTCCCTAATGTCTGCCTATGTGTTCTGCACGTTCGAGTATGCGTGGAGGGGGAGGGGGGGGGGGAAGCGGTAAGGCTGGAGTGCTGTGTACTGCGTGGGTGTTGTATGGTATGGGTGGGCACGGAGGGTACTCATGTGGGGAAGATGAAGAAGGAGTAAAAGAGAGAAAGCCAATGAAGCTGAAGAAATGGGCAGTGGACGCAATGAACGCGGCAGTGGTGTGGTAATAGCGGTGAGCGCCGTGCAGGGCAGAGAAGGAGAGAAAGGGACCTGTGCGCTAGGAGATGAACCAGCCGTAGGACTTCAGCACGGTCTTCACAACGGCCTCATCGGCTTCGCTCGAACGGAACGTCCGTCCGCCTGGGGCGGACTTTGGCGTCATGAGGACAAGATGGAACCGCACGTCTCGCACCACCGTCGTGGATGTGGAGACGGAGCCGACGTCGTCGTCGGCAGGCGTACCACCGTTGCGCGGGGCCAGCGGCGCGGCAACGGAGCACACCACGAGTCGGTCCGCGCCGGCGCCAGTGCCAGTGCCGCTCTCCGGGGACGGAGGGCCCGCGAAGGAGGCGAGCGGGGTGTCCTGAAGTGGGGCGGTGGCTCTCATGTCAAAGGCACACACCCCGTCGGCGGTCTCGTAGCGCACCGCAGGGAATGCCCCGTGAGCAAAATGAGTCGCGCTCACCACACAGAAACTCTGCGGCGGCAACTTGGGCGGTGGAAAGCGGGTCCACTGCACACGCTGCCTCCGTCGCGAGGTGGACCTGTCCAGAGCCTCCCCAGACACATTGTCGCTACCCGACATCGATGGTGAGAAAGCCTGATCCGTCAGAGAGGCATGTCCGCTGCTGCGATCGCCAGCGCCATGCGCCGCGCCGTCGGCGAGCACCTGCTCGCTGTAAAAAAGGGGGACCTCGCCGCAGTTCGCCACCACAATGAAAGCAATGTCCGGGAGTGTGAAGAACTTGCCAGATCGCGCAACGACAACAGCATCTGCGCCGGCGTGAGACTCCCACTTCCCTCCTCCCTCCTCCTCGCTGGTCGCCACCCCGGGTGTGCCGCCGCTCGGCGCGGGCAGCGATGCCGCGATGCCGTACAGTGCGCTTTGAAGGTGCTCTAAGCTCTCCACCTCAGCGATACCGGCGGTAGTGGAGGAGGTCTTTCCCGATGCAGCGGCAGCGTCGCTCAGGGGCCCCGGACTCTCCCCAGCACCGCCAGTACCGGCGTCGTCGCCAAGGCCCAGCGCGGCCTTCGCTGCCGCCTCGGCCGCGCTCGCGTACTTCTTGTCGTACACGTCAGGAGTGAAGCGCTCCTGCTGCAGCTGCGACGCCGCACGGTTCGCCAAGGCCAGCACGTGGATGGCCACCCCACCACTGCCTCCCTTGCTCAGGCTCACGCGGAAGGCCGCATGACGGTGGCCGTCGAGGAAGGCAGTGTCGAAGGGAACCTCAAAGGTGACGGTGGCGTTGGCTACACCCGGCGACAGCACGGACGGCGATGGCGTGGCGCCTAGTGTGGAGGCCCTCGCGTCGTCGAGGGTGGTGACGGCCTGTGTGGCGATGGCGTAGAAGCGCGCCTCTGCCTCCTCCTCGCTTTCCCCGCGCGTCGATCGCCGCAGGATCAGGCTGGGCCGCACGGTGATGCTGATGTCGCTGTTCCTCTCCGCGTAGAAGGGGACGATAAGGAGAAGATCCCTGTCGCAGAACGGGTCGAGCCGCAGGCGGAACGAGAAGACGCCGCCAATCGGCTGGCCGCTCTCCTCGCCAATCACGCCAAACACACCAGCGCAGCCCGCGTCCACGGAAGCGGGGGGCAGAAAGTCAAAGAAGCAATGGAACGTCGAGACAGCGACAAGCTCCAGCGCGCTCGAGAAGTCGGCGACGTCGCTGACGATGCCGTTGCGCAAGGCGAACGCGCTAAAGGCCCGCGAGGACAAGGCCGAGCCCAGCGAGGCACTCATCGTCTTCAGGGTCTTCCTGTACGTCGTTGTCGGCACAATGACCCCGGGCGACCCGCGCAAGCCCTTCGTCCCCCAGGTGTCCGCCGTTGGGCAGCGCGGGATCAGATCGATCACCTCCCCCAGCCTCAGCGCGTACCCGGAGTGCTGCTGCACGACGGCCGACGCGTCAACGTTCTCGACCCCCGCGACACTGACAGGCGTGATACCCGCCATGGGCTTCAGGTCGCCCTCGTTGGCCTTGTACATGAGCCACAGGGCCCAGTCGCTACGCGTGTAGACGTTCACGAGGCGGCCAGCGACGACGCGCCGCAGCTGCTGCCATTCCTTGCGGTCGGCGGGGAAGGTGGCGCCAAGGAGGTACACGTTCTCCACCACACCAAACGCCTGGACTTTGGCCAGCTCCTTGAGGCACTCAGCAATGACTTTGCTGCCAAAGCTGAAACCGACGAGAGAGACAGGGCGATTGCCGCGGCTTTCGCCCAGCAGCGCCGTTGCCAGATCCTTCCCTGCGAACACCGCACGGTTGGAGAGCGTGGCGTATGTGTTGTCAATGACGTCCGAGGCCCACACGGCGTACAGCGGAAGACTAAAGGCGCCGAGGAAGCTGTTGAAGGCGCGGAAGCCGCTGAAGATGACGCCTTGGGTCAGCTGCTTCTTCGCTACCGAAGTGGCCGTGGACAGCGCCTTCTTCCCCACCGCATCGGCCAGCTGGAAGTCCACCTTGATGGTCTCGCCAAACTTCGCGAGGTAGTCGTCCTCCCACTGGAGAGCGTAGCTCTCGCTGGGAGCGAGGAGGGCCGCGCTCCGCAACACCGGCTGCCACAGACCCACCTGCTGGTCTTGCATCGGTCGGCGTGCGTCAAAGACACCGCTGTAGCCGCAGACGCCAATGGTCAACGACGCCTTCTCCACAACCTGCACGCCCGCGTCCCGCTCCACCGCGTTGTCGCAGCGAAGCTCGACAATGCCGTCCTTCACCAGCAGCCGCACGCTGAGCCCACAGAACAGCCCTGGCTTCGTCTCCACGGGGAACGCCAGTGAGGGCGGCGTCGCCGGGGTCAGCTCCATCTGTTGCAGCTCCCGCGCCGACGGTGCGCAGGCCACGGCAACGTTCAAGTTGTTCAGCGCGCTGATCTCGAACTGGAGGCGAACATAGTACTTGGGCATCAGCGGACGCTCGTTGGTGTTGTCAATCTGGACAATGTAGTACCCTTCCGCCCCCTCCAGGCTCCACGAGTCATTCGTGAAGAATGTGAGCGACGCGGTGTGCGGTTCCACCATCATGGGCGATGCCGTCTGTGCCCACTGTGCGCCATTCACGAGGTGTGCGTCCGTAATGTAGAGCATGTGCCGCGAGTTGTTCACCAGCGAGACGCCCACCTTGCGCCGTTGCCTGACGTCGTGGGCGTACTCCAGCTGGCGCTGCGCGAGCTCTTCGACCGGGAAGGTCACCTTGCGGGCGTGCTCCGCGCTCTCCGCGGCCGGGTAGACCCGGAGGTAGGTAAAAGGCCTGCGGCGCATCGCCATGGTGACGCCAATCTGAGTTTTGATGTAGTCGCCGTCCGCGGGGTCCGTTTCCAGGCGCATCTCCGCCTTGAACGGGTCGAACTCGCGGTCGATGCCCTCACAGAAGGAGCCCAGCTGCCAGCCGCCGAGGAAGTCGTAGTCGACACGCACCCACAGGCGGAACGATGCGCTGGGCCGCTTCCCCTCCACGGGCTCCGCGAGGTAGCACAGCACGAACCCAGTCCCAGTCGGATGCATGTAGCGGTTCATGGAGGCGCAGATGCCCGTGCTGCCGGCAGGGATGGTCGTCGGCGGCACCATGCCCCACACGCCGGACGTCAACTTGACAGCCTTGAGCCGCAACTCGTACCCCGTCAGCGCGGAGTCGATGCCAAACACGACGAAGCGGTTCCGCTTCTTGACCATCCGCATGCTTGACACATTCGCCATCCCCACACTGCGGGTGTGCGACGGGATGACGAGCCCCGGCTTGGAGTCATCCTCAACGACGCTTGTGAGGTCGAGCTTCGTGCCGAGGAGGCCGGCCCCCTCGCCCGTCCCAACGGCCTGGCTGGACTCGGCCAGCTCGGCCACAACAGCGTCGCTGGAGCCAACGTCCTCCTCCGCCGCGGCGGCCGCCCCTGTGAAGGTCTCCATCTCGTCGATGGAACGAATCATGAAGGTGTCCGAGTCGCTGGTACGTCGCACTGCCTTGTACCCCGCCAACGTGGCCCCGCCGGCACCGAAGATGGCCGTCACATTGGCCGCGGTCAGCACGGGCGTGATCACGCTCGCAAGGGCGGCCGCGTGCGTGCCGACGCCGATGATGGCCGTGAAGATGCCGGCAAGAGCGCCGCCGCCGAGCACGGCGGTGCCAATGGAGCCGATAGCGCCGAGTGTCACCGTCGTCGCCGTCACCAGCGTGGCAAAGGCTGGGGCGACGAGGGGGGCAACGAGGCCGCCTGTGAGAACAAGGGCTGCCCCACCCAGCACCGCAAAGCCGCCCACCGTCGCGACGCGCTTGAGACTGCGCTTCCGCTCCTCTTTACGCGCGGCGATCTCCTCCTGCTTCCCCTGCTCGGTCCGGGGTGCCCCACCAGCACCACCGCTGGTGGCGGGGCCGGCAGCGAGAACACCGTCGTTGTAGAGGCTGTTCACGCCCAGGCCACCACCAGCGCCACCCTCGGATGATAACCGCAGTTGGAGCTGGGCAATCTCCTCCTCGCGGGCCTCGACGATGGAGAATGGGACGCCGAGGACCCAGCAGAGCCGGCGGCTGGCAGCGCGCAGCCGTGCATCGTAGGATCCGAGTCGAAGCGCCAAGTTGAAGGGCAGCTGCACGACAAGGCCATCGAGCGCCGGGTCGAGGACGCTGACGATGGCAGCGAGGTCGGCCGCGGTCCAGCGGCGGTCCGTGAGGTCGAGCAGGGAATAGGGTGGCGGCAGCATGAGGCCGTCGAGCACGTTGCGCAGGTTCACCTCGTCCATCACGCAGTACAAGAGGGAGCGCACCGCCACACGGTCCTCGAACGTGAAGGCGGACTCAATGGCCTCTGGTGACAGCCCTCTCAATGCCCGCTCAATGTCCGCCTTGGTCCGCTGGGGGCGTTGGGGGCCCCAGAGGAACTCGTAAGAGTCAAAGAACCTCTGCTGTTGTTCCGCCATGCGTGTATGTAGGATAGCAATGGCTGCAATACGGAGGCGTGTGCTAATGGTGGTGCACGCGAGGTGGTGTTTGTTGACTCACCCCCTTCTGGTTGTGTTGAGATATTGGTAGGAGCTCTGCGAAAGGGAGGATGGAAGGCGAGGTCACACGGAGGGGGGACGGAGGAGGTTCTTCAGCAGACGAGACAGCCAACACGCACAAGACCGGTGGTAGCAACGGCCAGCGGTTTGTGTCCGGCCTTTGCTGCGACAAGGAGCTCAGGCGTGTTATCACTGTATCCCGTCCATGCATGAGTGCGCTGCTATGCCACGAGGTCGACTGCCTCCATCCGTGTCTGCAAGTGTCTGCAAGTATGTGTGTGTAGCTGTGTTTGAAGGGGTGTGTTAAAGGACAGCACAGGGGAGGCAGACTATACATGGCTCATGCACGCAAAGCGACAAGAGCAACAACAACAACAAGAACGAAGGCGGACCCTTCCGTCCTGACTCCCCCCCCCCTCCCCGCTGCTTGGGATATGGGAGGGTCGGAAAAGGAAGCAGGCGCCGCCTCTCACGGAGAGTACAGCTTCCACTGCGCATCAAAGGTGACGTAGTCAAAGCAGCCTTCGCTAACGAACTCCCACACCTCCTCGCTCATCTCCTCTTGGCGCTCCTGCAGTAGCTGTCCCACAGCAGCCAGGTTGGCGAACTGCGGGCAGGTCCTTGTCACGTGGGTGTCAAGGGCGGCCTCGACGCTGGCCACAAAATTCCGATACACCGTGTGGCGGTCGTGGTCGCTAGTCACGGAGGCCGAGCTTGGCAATGAGCGCAGGGCAGCTTCTCTGTCAAAGGAGATCATAAAGTCCTCAATGTGGCCAACCAACTCGTCGAACGCAGCGTCCTCTGGTGAGCCGCTGCTACCGCAAATAATGTACTCGCCGTCGTCTGTTTCCATTGTAGCCAACAGAGAAAGGGGGTGAGGGAGAGAGAAGGCGATGTAGAGAAGATAAACTGAGTGAAGCACCACAAAGGAGCGCGCTGAACACCCGTAATACTCTCCCTGGGGAAATGCACAAGGCAGAGAGCACAGGCAACCACAAAAACCTACGGCAAGGGCAGGAACCCACTGAAGAAACCAAAACATCAGAAACGAAGGAGAGGGAGGAGACTGTACTGTGGCATCGGGGAGAGGGGGAGGGGCCATCGTACCAAAGCCAACCAACACACACACAGGGCTCTCCCCTCTCCGCCTTCCATGATTGACTCTGTGCACGCCACCGAAGGGGACAAAGTGTCCACGATACGTGTGTATGTGTGTGTGTTGGGGAGTAACCCTGTAGCCTGATGGCGTTCATCCCTTTCCGTACTACTACTATGGTGTGTGCATGTTTCTGCTCACAGACCTCCGACTCGGCGATCCTCAAGCTCCATTGCCTGCTGCGTCGGGAGCCCCAAGCGGAGCCCCGCACGCGGTGGGGAGCGTGTGCCACTCGACTCCCCGCCCACAACGGGTCCGTCATCCACGTGGACCTGCCCGAGTCCACCACCAAGCGTCGGTGGTCGCGCCGCGCCACCGGTGATCCCTAGCGCCCCTTCCTGATAGTCCTCAAGGTCCTCGGCAATGGGAAGCGGAGCTGACGTGGTGTCGAACGTGGTGATCTTCACCGGCTGTCGGCCCCGTTGGCGCCGGATGGCGTTGATCTTGCGCTCCACGCGGTACATATCCTCGTGCGAGATGGAAATGAGGCGGCTGGTGCGCGACACAACGGCCGTGTAGTCGGGCACGAACGCGTCCGGGCGGATGAAGATGTCCTCGCCCAGGGACGAGAAGGATCGGAGCTCAGTGCGGAACTGGCCGCCACAAATGGAGACATCCACACCGCCGCTGAGCAGCAGCGTAAAGGTTCGCGAGGGTTCACCAGCCGTGTAGAGCACCCTTGCGGGGGCCACTGTCGACGGTGGGAGGGAGAACGCCTCGGCCCTCGCCGCCGCCTCGGCCGGCTCGCCGTCCGGCGCATGCTGGTGCTGTTCGTACGCCCGCGTGGCATCCTCGGAAACGAACACGCGCGTGTCGCCCACCTCGTCGAGCAGGAACTTTACCTTGGGCACGCTCCACGAGGCGAAGTAGACGAAAGCGCGGGTCATGTAGAAGGCAAGTGCCCACTTCTGCTCCTCCGTCAGGTCGTCGTCCTCCTCCATCACGCCACTCGTGAGGCCGTAGGAGTAGAAGTTGACGCGCGGCACTTTGATCGGCTGCTTCTGCAGCGACCGGCTCCGCCTCACACTGCGCAGCAGCAACTCGTTCTCCACGTCACTGTTTGTGTCGCTGTCGTCGCCAGCCGAGGCGACGTTGTACTCGTCCTCGTCCAATATCTCGGAGGCGATAAGCCGCTCAATGATGTCCTCCAGTGTCACAACGCCAACGAACACGCGATGGTTGGTGGAGTCTGGGTCGAGCAGGGAGCGCGGCGAGATGGTATCCGGTGCGGCCAGCCACTCACGGCGTCGAGAGCCGTGATCCTGCTGCTGCTGTTGTTGTCGGTTGCTGTCCAGCGAGTGAGCGCCCGTCCCGTGGGGGGAGCTGGCGCGTTCGTCGGTGCTGCCGCCGGCGGCGTGGCTCTCCGATGGTGCTTCGTCCTGGAAACTCACCTTGCGCATGGTAGAGGACGGGTGAGGATCGTTGCGATAGTGCCGCGAGGAGGACACCGCCGTCTGCGGGGGGGATGCCGCGCCAGCAGAAGAGTAGACAGGGGAGGTGGGGGTGGCCTCTGAGTGACCCTGCACGCCACCGCCACCGTGCGCCGGGCCCAGCGTCCTTGCGGGCCTCTCCCTTGCGCGGTGCGACAGCGGTCCACCGTCGCCACCGATCGGCTCGTCGTCGAAGCGGTTCCACGTCTGCTCGGTGACCACGGAGGACGCCCTTGTACCGCCCGCCTCGGCCGAGTCGCCGCCGCCACGGTCGTCGTAGTTGCCAACCCGCTCCACAAACAGCATCTGGGTGTAGTGGTTCTCAAAGATCCTCAGAGCATCGTGCAGCTGCGCCTTCTCCTTCACCACGAGCAGGTCACGCGGGTGGTCCACGATGAAGTCGCGAATCGTCCCCACATCGTCGCCGCGGAGCGTTGCGACATTGATGAGGTCCTTTACGTAGAGCACGCCGATGATGTGCGATTTGGTGCCGGCGTACACAGGAATGCGCGACTTGCCGTACTCCCAGAGCCGCCGCTGCAGCGCTGTGTCGAGCGGCAGGCTGGCCTCCAGCATCAAGGTGCGCTCCAGTGGCGTCATGGCGCTGTCTACGGTGACCTCGTTCATCTCAAGCGCGCTCAGCATCATGCGCAGCTCATCCTGGTTGATGCCCGTCTTGTCCGCGTACTTCTCGTAGTGCACCTGGATGAGCTTCTTGATCTCGTTCTTGTCGTACAGCTGCCCCGCATCGTGGGAGATGAGGCAGTCCAGCATCATGCCGAGCGGCTTGGCGATAGGGTATAGTACCACGACCGAGGCCTTGAGGACGGGGAGGCTCTTGACTCCTGCGCGCAGCCCGTTGCTCCCCTTGTTGCAGTACGCCATGGGCACAATCTCGCCAAGGACGAGCACCACGAGGGTGCCGACAATGAAGTTGACCAAATCCGTCGACCGCACAATGGCGGCCACCAGCTGCGACGTCAGCACCAGCGTCAGCATGTTCCCCAGCAACAGCGTCGCCAGTAGCTGGTGGCCAAGGTGACGGATGGGAATGATCTTGCGGGCGTACGTCCGCTCAGGCTCGGCCCCGGCGCTCGCGATGATTTCCAGCGTGACAGTGTCAATGCCCAGTAGCCCAATGGTCAGACCGCAGAACATGGCGGACAGGAGCACTGTGACGATGCACACGGTGATGCGAGCCCACAAGGGCCACACGTAGAAGCCACGCTCCTCCTTGTTGTCTGGGCCGCCGGCGACGCGCTCAAACAGAAAGCTACACAGTACGGCCGCAGCGATAGAAACGGGCACGGAGAGCGTCCTCCGCTCTCGCCGCCTCAACATCCTGATGGGAAGGTGCATCACGATGCACCGAGTCTAACAATGTGCTGGAAACCACACGCAGATGTGGTTGCTTAGCAAGGAGGAGGGGGAAGAAGGCCAGGCCCCGCAGATCCCCCCCTCCGTCGTGAGAGGGAGTTCAGAGAGAGAGTAGGAGAGAGAGGGATCAAGAGTCTGAAACCCCCAGCGCGACTCCGCATCCGACATGAGAAGTAAACAGAAGCAAGGAGAAGAGGGGGGAGGGAGGGAGGGAGATTGTACTGGGCACGTGCGACATCCTCACGGACGACAACTCTCCTCTCACCACCACCACCACCACCACATCGCGAGGGCGGCACGAGCATCCACACAGAAGCATGAGCCACACTCATCGCTATTGCCCTCTCCCCGACGCTCTTTCACTCTCTCTCTCTCGCTCTGTCTGCCTGTCCGATTATGCGTGTGTGGTGTATGCAGCGAGCATAGGCTTCGGTACCCACACAGGCGAGGAAACAACTACTCCAACAGGAAATGACAACAGAGAATAACGCCTGATGGGGACAGGGGGAAAGGAGGGAAGGGGGGAGGGGGCCAACAGATCCGTCGAGCAACGGTGATATGAGATGTGGGCTGGAGCGCAAACACAGCGAATGGACGAGTGGGGGTGTGGTCTAACTAAGCAGGAGAATACGTCGCACAAATCAAGAGGGAGAGGGAGAGGAGGTAGATGGAGGACGTGACCCCCTCCCCCTCTTCCTGTCCCATGACGAGTCTGTCTACTAGTGCTTGTCCCTCTTGAACGTGCCGTACGCCTTGGCAACGGAGCTCGCGGTGGTGTCCACTGCCGTTTCGGAGTAGGTACGCCGCAGCAATCTGTCGTGCTCGCCACCCCCACCGGCGGTGCTGCGATCGCGCAGGCCACCAGTCGAGGCCCGGTTGCCACCGGCCTGCTCGGAGCCAAGTGCCATGGGTGATGCCCCCGCGCTAGAAAGGTTCGCCGTCGACTTTGGCGCCCGCAGCACGCGCAGGTGGCTGTGGAGGTGGTGCCGCACCGTTTGGTAAGACAGATACTTCTCGTATTTGGTCTTGCTAATGCGATACACGCGCGCCGCGCGGCTCACAATGGCACTAAAGTCGGGGGCGTAGAAGGGGTGCGTGAGCGCCTCCTCGCCGATGCACTGGAAGGAGCGAAGGCGGCTGTAGAACTTCTCGCGGCCGACGAGCATGTCGATCTGGCCGCCCAGCACCAAGGTGAAGAACTCGGAGGGGACGCCGATGGCGTACATCACAAAGTCCTCCCCGGGCGCCTGCGCGAGAAAGCGGGTGTGGTCGAAGCGACTCAGAGCACGTGCGTTGAGGGGGTCACACCCGCCGCCACTCACGTGGTCGTTGTTCTCAAGCGTGTGCTCCGAGCGCAGATCAATCATCGGCGCAGCCGTCACCGAGGAGCTCTTCGCCGTGGACGAGCTCTCCTCCGATGCCGGCACTTTGTCGCGGCTAACGGGGGTGGAGATGGCGGCCACACCAGAGTCGGTGCCCGGAGTCCCACCAACACCACCACCACCGCTTGCGCTGGGGAGCGCGTCTCCAGGGAGGGTGCCACGGCGGGCGGAGGGGCACACGAGCTGCCGGTCCTCGGAGTCGTCCAGGAGCAGCTTAATGTACGCTGGCGGCCACAGCATGAAGGCCTTGACACTGCGGCTGAGAAAGTAGGCCACCGCCCACACCTGCGCCTCCGTCAGCGGTATGTCGGCTTCCGGGTGGGTGAAGTAGGAGTAGAAGTTCGCGCGCGGCGGCTTCTTGGGCTCCTTGGGCACGTGAATCACTTCGCCATGCGGGTCGCTGCCGATGGCGCGCGGGGGCTGCTGCTTCGTGGCGGTGGTGGGGGAGCGAGCACCGCCAAGCGCCAGGTTCGTCTGCGCCGCCTCGGGCTCGTAGCGATCGTACTCGTCGTAAATCTCGTCGTTCAGGAGCTCCTCCACAACGTCCTCCATCGTGACAATACCGACGGTGCGCATCAGCTGCATGTTGGCTACGGTCGTCGAAATGTTCCTGGCGAGGCTCCGGCGCACCGTGGAGGAGAAATCCGACGTGCGCGAGTTTGTCATGCGCTCCGTATCCGTTGCGGTGGTGGCAGAGGCCGTGGCGGCCGCGATTGTGGCGCCATCGCCGTGGCCCGCCATGTCAGTGGCGACGCTCAACGGGTGCGTTTCGTCCCCCGCCTCGATGGACCTCCCCACCTCTCCTTTGTCAGCATCCTGCTCATCCGCGAAGACGACGGCCATGTGCGTCTTCGCGTCTTGGAAGAACTTCATCATGGCGGGCAGGCTGGTGCTCTCACCGACCACGGCGAAGAGCCGGTTCTTGGGCTTGACCACCTGCGCCACGGTCAGCGGGGCCTCATCTGTGCTGATGTTCACCGTCAGCAAGTCCTTCACCACGAGCACGTCGGAGAAGTGCTCGCCATGCGCCGACTGCACCGGCACGCGCGAGCGGCCCGAGAGCCACAGGCGCTCCACAAAGTCGGGCGTGATGACGTCGTTCTCGTTCACGTAGGTGGTGTTCGCGATGGGGGTCATGATGTCCTTCACCTTGCGCTCCTGGAAGTCCATGGCAGCGAGGAGGAGGTTCAGCTCTGTCTTGGGCATGTCGTCGTTGCAGCGCTCGTGGTCGTAGTGGATCATCATGAGCTTGCGCAGCTCCTTGCGGTCGTACACCTGCCCCGTCTCCTCGGTCCCCACGACCCAGTCGAGGAACTTCCCCAGCGACGCGGACACCGGGTAGGTCAGGACCATGGCCACCCTCACAAACACGGAGCCCGCCGCGGCCACCATGAGGGAGTGCTTCGACTTGCAGATCGACATGGGCACAATTTCGGCAAAGATCACAATGACGAACGTTGACACAATGAAGTTGAGCAGCTGGGAGCCGCTGTCGTCGACAACGTTGTTCGTGTTCCCGTGGGCGCGGATGGCGTAGACGATGTCGAACACAGAGGAGAACTCCTGCACAACGAGGGTGTTGCACAGCATGTTGGTCACGATGAGCGTGCACAGCGTCTTGTGACCCTGCTTGCGCAGGGGAAGCACCCTCGCGGCATAATTGCAATCCGGCGCGGGGCCGCTCTCGGCGATGATCTCCAGCGTGAAGGTGTCAGCGCACATGACGCCCAACGTTAGGCCGGCAAACACCGCGGAAAGGAACACCAAGGCGCAGATTCGGATAATGTGGTCGAAGAGGGAGTACATGCGCTTGGTCTGGCGACGCTTCTCCGCCTGGGCGGCCTTGTCCTCCTTGGACACCGTAAAGGGGCCGCTGTCCTCTGACTTGCCCGTCACCGTCGCCGCCAGTGCCATCGCGAGGAGAAGGGCATAGATGCTGTACAGCAAGAAGGTACGGATGTGCTTTTTCTTCAAAGGAAGAGGAGTCATTCTCTCCCGATGGTTGCCGTCGCCGCCAGCAGCCGTGGACGAGGTTATACACCCCCACACTTTCTTTCGAGCCTTGCGGCAGGAGGGGAAGGAGAGAGCGGGGAGTAGCACGGACGGCTAAAGGAGGTACCTAATACTATAAAGAAGGAGAAGGCACGTGGTAAAATGCTGGCAGCAGTACTACTTGCACGTACCCCTTGACCACATACATAGGAAAGGAAGGAGGGGGGAAGAGAGAAGTAATAGTCAGGGGACGTCCATTGTCTTGCTGGCCCTTCAGTCTCCCACCCCTTTACTACATCGCACAACGATGGTGTCTGCTTCCATCATGCGCGGCCCTCTCACACACACACACATACACGCCATCCACACACTGCGGGGTGGCCGAGACGATTGCCCTCCACTATGACTGTCGTCTTGTCGCTTTTTGCTGATTTCGTCTTTGGTTTCTTCTTAGCCTTGTGGTGAGTTTAGCGAGCGCATTATCGAAGGGACGGAGTAGCAGCGCCTCGGTCAAATCTGTGCGTGTGTTCGTGTGCGAAAGGGGGGAGGGGGGGAGGGGGGGCTGGAGAAAGGAGGGAAGCGCAAACGAATAACAGGAGAGGGACGGAGCGAAGGGAGGAGGAGGGGAGGAGGGGAGCACTATATACGGGGAGAGAGAGGGGGGGTCCTCGGCGTGGCTGAGCATAAAGGGAGCAATGGCTGGTGAAGATGACCTGTGTGTATGTCTCTGAGGTGATCTCCCTGTGTGGGTGAGAAGCACATAGAGGGGTAACCGGGCGAGCGCGGGAGTCGATGGACAACGAGTGAGGAAGCGCTGCAACACCAAACATATCAATGAAATGAGAGGGTGTGACGGGTAAAGGGGGGGGGGGCGGTGAAGGGGAAGGAGAACGTGCGGGAAAGTTGCGGAGCGATATACATATACATATATGTGTGTATTGTTGCGAGATGGAACTCCAGCCTCACCCCCCCCCCCTCCTCCTGCACACACGGCGATCCTCCCCACCCGAATCCACTCCCTCTCTCCCTCCCTCCCTTGCTATGGCACATGGTTGGCTCATCTGTCGCCTACCGCGATCATGGCGGCCCTTGGGATGTCAAAACCCCATGCCGAGGCTGGAGGCGTAGCACATGGCACGCTTGCCGGGGTGCGGGACGGCGTCGAAGGTGGTGAACTTGGGCTCCATCTCCCCCCCGGTGAACTTGACAAACGCCCCCTTGTTCCCCATCTGGTCGCAGTAATTAGGCGCACTAAAGACGGTGATGCACTTGCCGTCGTGCTCCACCACGTAGCCATTGTCCTTCACCTCGTGAGAGCGAACGACTAGCTTGAGCTGATTGTGCTCGAGGAAGGTTTGAGTGACGTCCGGGCCGAAGGCGGGGCATTTGACGCCGCGCTTGCTGGGTGTGCGGCCCGGCATGGGCTGCGGGTCGGCCCAGAGGCTCTCGCAGATGAGCCCACTCTCGGGGATCTCGCGAAAGCGGTTCGGCTTCTGCAGCTCGGCTAGCGTCACGTCGTCGCGGCTGTACAGGCCGCCGTGGACGACGAAGACCTGCTCGTTGATGACGTGGCCGACGGGAAGCGCGTTGAACACCTCGGAGAAGAGCGCGTACACCTCGCTCGAGTACTTGGCCTTGACTTCGCCCTCGAACCCGTAGAAGTGGTTCATCGCGGCACCCTCGTGGTTGCCGCGCGACAGGTAAACGTGATCGGGGTAGAGCAGCTTGTAGGCGAGGAGCGTCAGCACGTTCTCGACGGAGTACGAGCCGCGGTCCACAAAGTCGCCGTTGAAGAGGTAGCGGTTCGTCTCCGACGGGCTGCCGTTGATCCTGAAGATGTTGAGCAGGTCGTAGAACTGCCCGTGGGTGTCGCCGCAGACGGTGATGGTCTCGCCTTTCGGGACGGTGATGGTCACAAAGTTGGGCTGCGTCTTGAAGTACTTGAGGACCTCCAGCAGCATCCACACCACGTCGCGGCGGTCGAGCTTCTTCTCCAACCGGAGGTGGTCCTTCATCGACTCGACGAACTCGACGGTCAACTTGTCATCGAAGATGCGAGGGCCCTCGTAGTTCACGGCAACGTTGCCCAGCTGGATCGTGGTGGACACGGGTTCGCCCTCGGCGCACTGGATCGCCTTCTCAAAGCGGATCCGCTTCAGTTCACGGTCGCAGAGCTCGTACTTCACCTTCACATCGTTGTCTCCGGGAACAAGCCTCTGGAGCACGGTGAGGTCCTTCTGGGCTTCCTTGAACTGGGTGAGGAAGATGTGCGCAGAGGCGCGGCGGTAGTACGCCTTCACGTAGTTGGGATCCAGCTTGATGGCAAGGTCCGCGTCCGCGAGCGCCGCACCCGGCAGCTCCAGCCTCAAGTAGGTGAAGGCACGATTGCACGCGACGACAGCTGTCGGATGCGTTTCAAGGGACTCTGTGTAGAGCTCGAGTGCGCGCTGGAACTTGTTGGCCATGAAGAACTTGTTGCCCTCATTCTTCAGCTCAACGGCCTTCTCAACGGCCGCGGCATCGACTGCGTTCGCAGCGGCGGCACCCTCCGTCATGGTGTTTGGTTCAGCTTGCTCTGCTTATCTCTCTCTTCCGTAAAAGCGGAATGCTGCGGGGGTGAGAGGGAGAGGAGGGAGGGGGGGGGGAGGAGGGCAACGTGAACAGATGTGCCGATTGCTTCTTCCCATAGGAGGGAGGCGAAGAGGATGGAAAGAAGAAAGGAAAAGAGGAAAAGAGGAAGGGAGGGGGGGGAGAGGGGGGGAACAAGAGAGAGAGTCCAGTGCGCACAGCAGTTAAACACACACACACACACACACACACACTTCACCCGATATGCACCTGCAGCCTCCACCCCCCGCGTGCATCGTGGACGGGGGAGGGGAGGTGGGGGGGGGGGTCTTTCTGAACGCACTTCGCTATCCTGCATATTATTTTGGTGATTGCAGTTGTAGGTATGAGTGTTGAGAGGATCTCCTCCCCCTTTCCCTCCCCTCCATCGCCACGCCGGCAAGTGGGGGACTAGTCAAGGGGTGCCTCGCCTCGCGTCGCGAAACAGCAAAACGCTGTGCGTGCGTGGTCAAGGCGTGGAGGGCAAGGAAAGCAACAGCAAAGGGCAATAGTGGCGCATACAGCACCCCACACAATGAAGCAGTAGAGGTGAAGAGCAGAGAGAGAGAGAGAGAGGGGGGGAAAAAAAAATGCAGAAGACACAAGAGAGGTAAGCACAGGAAGAAGATGTGTCTCACGCTTTTGCCACACGCGCACACACTCTAGATAATCCCCACACACCCCTCCACCACGCGTCACATCTCCCTTCTGCCCTTGGTCGGGAATGGGTCAGGTGAGCGTGGAGCCATAGGTGCTGACACGGTCACGTCTGCTGCTCAGCTGTCGAGTCAGCTGCGTGTTCGTTTCGGTGTCGGTGTTCGAGACGCCGACGCCACCCCCTGCCTGGGTGAGGACGGTGGTGCCGATGGTGGGGCTGACGTAGTACAGCGGGGCCAGCGTCTCTGGCAGTTCGGGGGGTTCCTCGTCCTGGTAGAAGCGCTCCAGCTCGCCGTTGTCCATGCGCTCCACCGTTTCCTTCATGACATCGAAGAATCGCTCCGGCATGTGGTCGGTAAGCATGGTCGGAGCGGCAATGAGCATCTGCACGTCCTTGGGGCCCTCCATGCATGGGTAGTACACCTCCTCCACGCAGAGAGCCGGAGGACCGCCACAGCAGCTGCAGCAGCCGCAGTTCTCCTCGGCACACACGAGGCAGCACACTGTGGACGGCCGCTCAATCGCCTTGCGGAAGTGGATGAGGGTCCTGCACGAGTACAGCTTCTTTGGCTGGCTGAGGGGGACGCAGCTGCCGTGGCGTAGCTCCTGCCGGTAGCGTGCGCTCTCCTCGGATGCTCCCACTACCCCTGCCTGCTCCCCACTCGGCTCGTTGTTGGTGGCACCCGCTGCCATGGGGGTGGTGGTGGTGTGCGCCGCCGCAGATGGGTGGATCGTTCGCGTCACCGCCGGCGTCCGCATCACGTTGAGGTACACCAGCGACTTTGGCACCGGTGACGCGGCCGTCACGTCAAAGATGGCCTCGCGAAGTGCATCAAAGGTGTGTATGGCCAGTCGTGGGATCATGTCGAGACCCATGAAGCCGCCAACCGTGAAGTCCTTGCAGTACTCCACGACGGCCTCGGACATGGTGCCGCCTGGCGGCGCGTAAGCGAGGCAGCGCAGCCGGTTACGCACCTCGGCCAGGTCGGAGTGCAAAAGGACAGACAGTACAAGCGCTACGCCCGCGCCAAGCGAGTGGCCCAGCACCACCACCCTGCTGTCCTTGTGCTTGCCCTTGGTGATCAGGTCTAGCACGCCATTGTAGTCCAGGGAGCGCCACACGTAGCGCGCAGAGGCCAACATGCCGCCGTGAATGTAGTAGTCTCCCGCGTCGAAGCGCTTGCCGTCTCCGTCAGCGGCGCCGTCGAGCGTCACCACCTCCGGAGTGGCAGAGAAATCTGTGGCAACGTCAACGAAGGACATGGTGCCCCGGATCGCAATGACCACGGCATCGCTGCTTCGGTCGTAGCACGCGTAGTGCACAGGCTTGCACAGGTGGTTGCTCCACGAGGTGAGCAGCAGGTCCTCTTCCGGAATAGCCGATTCCTTCAGCAACGCTGTCACGTTGCAGAAGCACGAGGTGTTGTAGTGGCGGCCCTCATAGTGGCGGCAGCACATGCACGGGTCCGTGCAAAAGAGCCGTGGCAGACCGGTGCAGCAGTTTTTGAACTCGTAGAGGAGGTAGCCGTAGGCGGCCATGTAGAAGCGCGAGTACTGCTGCAGCTCCCGCACCAGCTCCCGCTGCGCCTCGCTGAGTCGCCGGGCCGGCGCGGCTTGGCTGGAGATCTTCTCTCGGCGGAGGAGCCGGGCAGACTCGTCGGGAGGGCCCGGGGGCGGGGCGAAGCGTACGCGTTCGCGGACGATGCGGCGGGAATGGTACTGGTACCCGTGCAGCAGCAGGAGGCCAGCCACCACGTCGCTGGGGACCATGTCGAGCGCTCGGAAAGCTTGGGAGAAGACGATGGCGACATCCCGGAAGGCCGCGTCCTCGCGCTTCTCCTCGCTGCAGCGGCAGCAGAGCAGGCTGCACCGCTTCCACCACGCCTGCTCGTAGTCCTCCGCGTGCAGGTACACCTTACGCCCCGACGGGTCGTACACGAGAGCGAAGGAGAGGACAAACAGGAAGCAGACCGCAAAGTTCAGCGCCAGTGAGCCGACGAGGATGTGTTTCGTGAGGGGACCGCAGAGGTGCCGCTCCGCGTCGTAGAGTGCGTACTTGGCGCAGACGCACGTGAGTACCAGCGCACCGAGTAATGAGGCGGCGTTGGCGTACAGGAAGACGGGCACCAGCGCGCGCTTCGACACCTCGTAGATGGCCCCGCGCAGGCTGAGGAGCGCCGTCGCGCAGAAGAGCCCTGCCGCGACGAGGTCCACCACCGACAGACCGAAGAAGCTGGCCCCCAGGGTCCACGAAACGCCCTCGCACGTTTTCAAGTAGCTGAACTCGCCGCCCTCCTCCTCCCCTGTGTGGGAGCGGTCCGTGGTGATGCGCGTCATGCCAAAGATGCCGCAGGCGACGAGGATGGCAAAGTACAGCGCGCTCGAAAAGGTGAAGTCATCCGCGCCGGTGCGCCAGCGTCGCCCACACCACACCAGAGCTGGCATCGCAATAACAGGGAAAGAAGGAGAGGGAAAGGGGGGAGGGGGGAGCGAATGAGGGATGCACACGACGAGCGCACAGAGAGTAAATGAAACAGAGAAGAAGGCGTCCCTCGTGGCTACTGTACCTACTGCACGGCGAAGGAAAGGGGGAGGAGGAAGGAGGAAGGAGGAGGGGAGAGAAATGCAGCCAACAAGCAAGAGGTGTGGGGGGGGGGCCATGTCCTGGTCCCTCTCACAGCTCGCCACCACCACCACCACCCCTCCACACACACAAACCGACGGAAGGGGAGGTGGGAGACGAGAGAAGGCGGCAGCAGTCCCACTGAGGGAGAGCTGCGACCACCTCCTCCCCCTCTGATGTCAGTGCCTTACCGCACACGCACTTCCGAGGAGGTGGCACATGCCGTGCACCCGAGAGAGGGGGGAGAGGGGGGGGCTTCCTGCACGGTAAGTCGTACCCGTTGCAGATGTTTCTCTCTGTTTTGTTAGGGATAGTCGGCGGGACATCATCCACTTGATGATAACGAGAAAGAGAAGCGGGTGGAATAAAGGGGAGAGGGGTAGGGTTGAGGGGGGAGAGGGTGTGGGTTAACGAGCGGGCGAGAGAGGGAAGGAGGGAGCCGACGGAGAGAGGGAGTGGCGTTTTGTGGCGCACATAGGGAGGGGGGGGGGAGGAAGTCGAGGGGAGGGCGGGGGTTGGGGCGTGGAGGATGGCGTTGCCCGTGTGGTAGGCGTGCGCGGCCGCCTCCGGGATAAGGAGAAGCGATAGCAAAGGCAAAAAAAAAAAGTAATTAGAGAGAACGCAGAGATGCCTCTCGGCGTGCGTGTGGCAAGGGGGGGGGGGAGGTGGATGGGGAAAGGAGGTGCCACAGGGGGAAGAGAGAGGAAGAGAGTGAGAGAGCAGCGCGGGCTCAGTGGGTGGGCGAAGCGAAACAAAACAAAAGAAGGAACACAGAGAGAAGAGGAGGAGGGGCTGGCGTCCAGCGAACACGGAGTACAGCCGAGAGACGCGCGAGTAGATAGGGAAGGGGAGGGGCTCCCCTTGCCATCCTCCACAGAGGATCCTCGCCAAACGGACAGAGGTGAAACAAAGAAAGAGAGCGTGAGACAGAGTGAAAGAGGCAGAGAGAGAGAGAGAGAAGAGGGTGTTCTGGTGAATCCTTTGGTGCTTCGCCAGGGAGTAAAAAGGGTCAGGCATGTATAGTCGAAGCTAAAGGAAAAGGGTGGATGAAGGAGGAAGGAGGGGGGAAGGAACACGAAGAATGTAAGAAGGTAGAGGAGAGCGCGGGCGACGGTACCGCGAAAGGGGGAGTGTGTTCCTCATCCTTCAATTAGCAGATCGGGTGAGACAGTAGATGTGGGGGGAGGGAGAGTAAGAGGAAGGGACGTAATGCTATCGGAGAACGGGACAGAGCAGCAGTAGAAGGGGGGAGAGCGTAGCCCCTCCCTCCCTTCCTCCTTTCTATCTCTATCCGCCCTTCATGAGCATGATGCGCTCGCTTGGGCTCAGAGAGAGGAGGAAGGGAAGGTACGGGAAAGGAAATGAGAGATCCGGATGCGAGGGGGGGGGGGGAAGAAAGTAGAGAAGAGGTGTGTGTCCGCGACGACGGAGCGCGAATGGCAGGCGAGCGCGGAGAGTGCATGGGCCTGCCTGTGTCGTGCTGTGTCTTGCTGCTGCTGATACACTTCGCAGCAAGAGCAAAGCAGGAAAACAAGGAAGTGCACCTCTGCTGGCGTGTGGACCTATTCCTTCTCTCTTCCTCTTCGCTCACGCTCCTTCTGATGTCTTCCTCTGATTCCCTTCCGTTCTTCCTACGCCGCCCTCCCCTTTTGCGGTCAGAAGTCCTGGACACGCAGCACAACTATTTTTTGATGGAGGTTGGCTGTCACAACATTGGCGTTGCTGGACAGCAATGTTGTTATTGATGGATGTTGTTGATGCTTCCCTTCCCCAATTCTTTGCATCTGCAGAAGGCAAGTGGGAGAAACATGTATGTATGGAAAGTAGAAATAAGAAAGAAGAGGACGTTCAGATGATTCTGGACACCCAGGTGAGGGAAGGAGTGAGAGAAGGTGGATGGGACGGGGGGTGGGGAAGAGTGGAGAGTTGCGGCATAGATGAATGTATAATATAGATACGTCCATGGGAAAACTTTTGCTTTTGGGATGAGGTGCGATGCGTGGTGGTGGTGGTAGGGGGTGGGGGAGAGCAGGGGGAGGGAGCGCCACCACGTCAATGCAACAAGCCTACCGGCAGGAAACAATAAGAATAATACGAATCATCGTATTAGCAAAAGAGCGAACACCTAACGAAGAGGACGGGAGGGAGAGAGGGGGAGGGGAGAATACCTGACGATGGCTCAGGAAGGAAGGAAGCGATTGGTGGACTGCTACGGTAAACCAAAAAACGAACGCTTCCGTTGTCGAAGGGGATCCGGAGGGGGGAAGTAAAAAGTGTTCGGGAAAGAAGGAGATGATATCGGAGAGAGGAAGGGCTTATGACGAAAGAAGACATACGTGAGAAGGGACGGGGGGGGAGGAGGAAGAGGAGGAGGAGAAGCTTGGAGAATCTCTACAGACGCACGCAGTTTCTGCATAAACAGGTGACAGATAAGGTTGATAAAGAAGCACACGAAGCTGAATGGGAAGAAATAAATAAGGAAAGAGGAAACGAAGGTGGAAGGGTCAATCAAAAGCAAAGCAGGGGGGGCGGAGTGGTGGATAGATGGGTTGCACCCCCCACCCCAAAAAAAAGACGGCGGCTGCCCAGGAACCACCACCATCACCACACCCGCCGCAGAGTTATACCGTGGTGGACGCCTCCGTCGCTGGGACGCCACGACAGCGCGGGAGGAGGAGTGTCAATAGGGGAAAGAAGGGAAGAGGGGAAGGAGAGAGGGGCAGACACTAGATGTAGACGGGAAAGACACGGGAGGGGGATGGATGGGGGGAGGGGGTGATGTCATGAACGCAAAGCATGGGGAGACGGAGACAGAGTCAAGCATAAAACATAAAACGTAAAGGTCATCGTATGGGGGAGGAGATAAATAAAGAGGGGGAAGTGCAAGGAGTGTCGAGTCCTGCAGGGGAATGTGAGGAGTCATCCACTCAGCCATACGTTGGCGACGGCAGAGTGGTTGGGTGGGGGTTGGGCAGGAGAGGTGTGTGGGATGGAAGCAGTAAAAGAAACAGGAAAAAGCAGGAGACAACATAAAGTTCATATTAGAAATGATACAGGAAATGGAGGTACGAGCAAAAGACAAGTCCTACATGCCATTACCTTTCGTATTCTTGTCCATGTCATCGGTTTCTTCCATGGACACTTTCTTCTCTTCATCCTCTTCGTGGTTTGTCAACTATCATTTTTATCTCTTCGAATGTTGTATCTGCGCCACATGCAAAGAAGGCGCGCCGCCGTCCCTCTCGCATTTAGCAGCTGCCTCTCACTAGGAGAGAGAGGGATAGAGGGGGAGAGGAGGGGGAGGGGGAGGGGGAGATGGGGAGCACGGTGCGGTCGCTCATTGTTACCCCTCTGCTTGCGCGCGAAAGGTAAAGAGGAGGAAGGCGTGTCTGCCCGTGTTGGCATGTGTACAGGAGCATGGAGGGAGGGAGGGAGGGAGAGATTCGAGGAGGGTAGAGTACCTCAAGACGAAGGAGGAGGACGAACAGTTCACTTCCTTGCAGTACGGCGAAACACACATATGGAGAGAGGGAGAAGACAAAGGTATGGCGTTGTTGGGGGTTAACGAGGGCACAGAGAAAAAACATATTGTAGTCACAAGCAGGTGGAGAAGGAGAAGTGGAGAGAGAGTGAAAGAGGGGAAGAGCAATCCATGATACAGTCACAACAGTCACAGCAACAATAACAGTTGATAGGCATTACGAGAGCCATCATAATAGTTATGAATAATAGTAACAATAAGGAAGCAGGTACGAATCCAATTAACAGTGCGGAAGAAGAAATGAAGGAAGAAGAGAAAAAAGATCGAGTCACCTTTAATGAAGTTAATAACAGTAGTTGTACGAAAGAAGGGTCACAGCAACCGTCTCCTCTGGATGCGACGTACGGGACAGACAACGAGAGGTGGAATGCAACGGAACGCGCACCAGAGGAGCGTCATACGCACGCCCATGTATATATATATATTATATGTATGTTATATGTATGTTATGTACTACGTTATGCTACACAGATCGGGAAAGAATACGAAACAAGTCGCAAGAGAAAGGGGGGGAGGGGGGAGGGGAGGGTAATCTCAACTCAACAAGTGAATCCGATGGGATGTAGCGAAGCAAGGAAGAGAGAGAGAGAGAGACATGTAGGTAGGAAAAGAGAATAAGAAAGCAAGGAGAGGAAGGGAAGGTGGCTCGCATTGATCATCTACTGTTGCCTAATGCGTGCACTGGGAGAGGAGGGAGGGAGAAACGTAGAAAGGAGAGGGGGAGGTGTGAGGCTCTCGTCCGTGTGATTGCACTCTCACCCCCCTTCTGTTTCCCCAATCGAGGGGCGGATAATGGACGATGCCGTACACGTGTGCCCGCTCACACGCGCGCCGGGAAGAGGATAAGAAAGCAAGAAGGAAGCAGAGACGGGAGGGGAGAGCTTGGAAGTGCGTAGCGCAGGGGCAAAGCACAGAAAGAGTACTAATAGAAGAAAGCAAAGGTGCGGGGAAGGTGGGAGAGACAGAAGCGACACAAATCACTCGGAACAGATTTACGATGCTGGTGTTGATCTGCGTGTTGGAGCCGCGAAAGATGAAACGGCCTTTGGGGGGATGGTTGAGGTTGTAGAGTAGAAAGGAGAGGGGGAGAGATGGAGCGGGTTACAAGATCAAGAGAAGAGGGGAGCATAATATAGCACAGATGCGGTTCACAACATACAAACAGTGGTAGAGGAGCGAGAGGAGGAAAGAGGTGAGGTAATGGGGGTGGTAGAGGGGCCGATCGACAGGGAGGAGGACGAGGAGAAGGAAGAAATCACTCCATCACCTTCTTGGTAGGGGCAATAAGCTTGTCGTTCCTGCATTCAACATGCTTTATTGGGAAGGAGCAAATGGAGCATGTTTACGTTTATGCGTGGCACTGACTCCTTCCCTCCGCTCTTTCGAGTTGCGGGCGGGCATTTCTCTATTTCTCTCTCTCTCTCTCTTTCCTCACGGTCCCGTTGAAGCGCGGAGGTGGAGAAGGATGGGGGAGGAGGATGAGGGAGGGAGGGAGACTTCTGCGTTTTCTTGACAAGAAACGGCACGCGCGCTATACTTGCTGGCTGTACCTTTCTTGCGAGAAGAGCGCGCGCTGACCTACAAAGCTTCGGTCATACATCGTTCTCCCTCACCTTCCCCGCGCTCCTTCTGCTCCTCCTCATCCCCCTCACTGGATGACAAGGGCGGCGTAGGGATTATGCGTGTAGCGGCGCGTGCGAGACGGCGTCGTCGCCGTCGCTATCGGCGTGGACGAGCACTGGCTGCTGGCAGCTTCGTTCTGGCTACTCACATTCATGTTACCGTTGGCGTTGGTGCCGCAGTTATTGGACTGCAGACTGTGCTGGGAGAGGTGCGGGGGCACCATCGTGTTCGTCTTGAGCATTGACTGGCCAATGTTGTACCCGTTGCCGATGTCGCCTCCCGCGGTGAGGCCGAGGCGGGGTGTCACGCTGGTCGCCTCCGACGTGGGCGTCACGCTGCCCGAGTACGCGGGGTAGAAGCCGTCCGTTGCGAAGGAGTTGCCGCGCGGCGGGAGGCCGCCGTGGGCCGCGTACATGACGCCATCGCCGCATGCAAAGTCGGTGGTGCTAACATTGCCCTGACTGGTCGTGGGGCTGCGGGCGAAGCTGTGCTGTCGGGACGGCGTGGTATAATGTCCCTGACTCGAGGCGGGCGACGGCAGCGTGGGGCTCTGTCCCGAGGCAATGGAGAGAGCACCGAGGGAGAGTGAGGGGTGTGTGCTGCGCGGGGTGTTGTAGAACTGCTGCTGCTGCTGCTTCTTGCTGAGCAGGTTGTCGTTGATGAGCTTGCCCATGAACGGGATGCCGTCGCAGTCGGGCAGGGGGCAGGTGTGGTGCACCCCCCGCAGCGCGCGCTCCGCAGAGCCGTCCTCGGCAAACGTCACGAAGGCGATGCGGCGGGTGGGGGTGGCGCCTGGCGGGGTGCGCGCACCGCCGACCTCGGCAGTTGGCGACACGATGCGAGGGTGGGGAGCATTGCTCGCGCCATCCGCGTTTGCGTCCGTCTGCTGCGTGTCGGCGTGGATGCTGACGGCAATGACGGTGCCGTAGGGCGAGAGCAGGCGGCCGAGCTCCTCGGTGGTGGTGCTCATGGGGACGTTGCGCAGGAAGAGTTTGTACATCTGCTTCTTGTTGAGATCGTTGTTGGCTGTCTTGAAGTCGTGCTCGCGGCGGGCCCACTGGATCGACAGCTTCTTGTTGTACAGGTGGAGCTGATCCATGGCCCTCTTGGCCGTCTCCGCATCACGCGGGCTCTCGTACCGCACAAAGGCAGTGCCGAGAGACTCGCCGGTGTGGATGTCCCGCATCACCATGGACGTGGCCACGACGCCAAACGGCTCAAAAAGGCGCAGCAGCTCCTCGTCATCAACCTCCTTGGGGAGGTAGCGGATGAACAGGTTCGTGCGGCTGGTGCCACCGGGCGTGCGCACGGGCGTCGTCGGCGTCCTGGCCGCGGGCGTGTAGGAGCGCGGGAGGGCCAGCGGCACCGGGTTGCGGCTTGCCACAGAGGACGGCGGGAGGGTGCTTTCCATATAGTCGGGAGACTGCATGATGCGATGGATGCCGGATGCCCGAACGAGGGGTACGGGCGCTTCTTGCTGTTCTTGGAGGGAGGAGAGAGAAAGGAGAGGAAGGAAGCGGGCGGTAATGAATGTTATTTTCTTTGGGGGAGGTATGTGTAAGAGTGTTTTAGGAAGGGGAGGGAAAGGGGTAAAGCGAGAGAGTGAGAAAGTGAGAGAGAGAGAGAACACGAAGATAGAGGGAACTGATAGAGTGAGTGAGTGAGGGAGTGGATTGAGTTTTTTTTGTTTGTCGATTGTGTCACTCTCTCCCTTTTGTTTTTGCAATGTCTTCTCCCTTGCACCGTCTTGGCGGGATATCGAACAGAAGAAGGGGGAGAGCAAAGAGCGGAGAGAGGACGAGGGGGAGTTTGGACAAGCAGGGGGGGGGGAGCCAAAATACAAAGAGAAATAGTAAGTTCGGGAACTGAGAAAGGAGTGGGGGTTGTGGGAGAACAAACGGGAGCTGGAGGGAGTGTGTGTGTGTGTGTGTGTGTGAGTGGGGGTTGGAAGAAGATGGGGGGGGGGGGTCTTGGCGGGGGTTGGCGGGGGGGGCGGGATGTTTGCTGATGGTATTCTTCACAAAGTACCTTTTCCTTCGTTTTCTTTTAATTGATGTTGTTGTGGAGAGAGCGGAAAGAGAGAGGGAACTAAGGCATGGAAAGAGAGAGAAAGGAGAGAGATAGAGGGAAGGGGTGTCGAGAGATCACTCTTGTGTCTGCATGCGTGTATGCGTGGGGGGGGGGGAAAGAGTAGTGTTACGAGTCGGGGCACACTCCCTGCCTCGTACGATGTCCATCAACTGCATAGGGGGGGAGGGAGGACAGAGCAGTCATGCGCAATGGCCCCTCGAGACCAGCACACAGGATCGCTTCAAGCTGAGTACTCCCCTGCCTCTTCACTCTGGTTCCGCCCTATGCCAGTCAAGTAGGTCTCACATGTGTGTTGAACTGGGGAAGGGAAGGTATGTAGGTTTTTGGGGACTACAGTCTGACAGTAGACTGGCCAAGTGAGGTGGGGGTGAAGTGTCAATGATGAAGGAGAGAGAGAGGAGAGGTGGGGAGATGCTGTGACGGCTACAGCACCAACAACATCTCCTCCCCTCCCTCTCTCTCGGTGCGTTTACCAGAAGAGGGAGGGGGGGGAAGGAACAAACGGGGCTAATAGAAAGGGGGAGGAGAGGCAGACAGAGAAAACAAAGGCTTTAAGGAAGGAAGGTGCCACGGGCGGCGGGCTCCTCTGTGCGCGCCACTCCGCACGCGTAGGCACAGATGACGACAAGCGGGAGGGGAGGGGGGGGGGGGAAGGTGAAGAACGCGCTTCTCCTCGGATCGCGCGTCACTTCTTGTACAGCGTGCAGGGCATTGTGTTGCGGGTGGTGTTCACCTTGTTGGGGTCGTGGTAGGTCGGCTCGCCCTCGATAAGAGTGATGCCCGCGGGCACGGCGACGCCGCTGCTCTTGACCGCCGCGTCCACGGCCTCCACGCCCTGCATGAGGGAGTGGTCCTGGTTGCCGACCTCGTAGCGCCAGCCGCCGAAGCGGCCGCGGCTGTAGATGCCGAGGGAGTCGCGAAGCCAGGGCTGCACGGCCTTGAGGGGGGCGTCGCGGGTGAGGGAGGGGAGGGGGTAGCCCTTCTTCTCGTTGTAATAGAAGGAAGAGATGACGTTCTCCTTGGCGTCCTGCTCCGTCATCAGGTCCGCCGCAACGCAGCCCTTGAGGCAGGCGTCGACGATCTCCTGCTGGTTCATTGTCTGGGGCTTGAACTTGGGCGTGAAGTTGCACTCCAGCATGAGGGACCACTGCGTCGCCGCGTCCGGCACGTTGTCCTTGGCGTAGTTGGAGAAGACGGTGCAGCGGTAGAACGGAGTCTCGTCGCCCGGGAAGTACATCCAGCATGTGGTCTTGATGTGCTCGGGGCACTTCCCCTTGAGACCGAAGCCGACAATGTGCGTCGAGTTCGACCACAGGTCCTTGGCCATGGTGCGGAGCTCGTCGGGGGTGTAGGGGTAGCCCTCGGTCTTGCCCGCCTCGCCCTCCTTCTCCATGCCCGCCGCGACCATGCCGAGCACGTCGTCGAGGGCCATGGTGGAGATGAGCGTGTCGTAGCTCTGCTCGCTGCCGTCGGACATGACGAGCTTCTTCGCCTTGGGGAGGATGCCGGCCACCTTGCTGGCGGCGCCGCCAAAGCAGCACTTCTCCTTGGGCAAGAGCTTCTCCTTGAGGCTGATGTAGATGGCGCCGGTGCCACCACGCTTGGGGAAGCGGAAGGTGGCGTTGGGGCCCCAGCCCACATCGTCCTCGCGGGTCTGCAGGTTCCTCTTGATGCGGTCGAGGTCCACGGCCGCGACACGCTCGCCCATCCAGCTCACCGTCATCTCGCGGGGAGGAATGGCCCACACCTTGAGGTTGTACGGCAGCATAAAGTACTTGGCGATGCCCTCGCCAAACTGGCGGTAGATGTACTCCTCAAAAGTGGCAGCCGGCGTGTCGTACTGCTTGTTGTGCACCGCCTCGAGGCCCTCGAGGCACTCCTGGCGCTCCTTGTCCGGCAGACGGTGGATGTTAAGCTGGAAGGGATAGGGCACCCAGGTGCCGCAGATGCGCACCCAGGACTCGCGCTGCAGACGGTTCCAGCCGGCGTCGCCGCCCTCGGCCTTGTTGGACTCCTCGGAGAACGTGGCATCCATGAGGTCGTCGAAGTACTGGTAGTGCGAGAAGATGACGTGGCCGCCAAAGTCCCAGGTGAAGCCCTGGGGGTCCTGGAAGGACCGGGACAGGCCGCCAGGAATCTCGCTCGCGTCCAGCAGCGTCCAGTTCTCGTACCCCAGCTCCGTCAGGCGGATCGCCGCGCCGAGGCCGGTGGGGCCACCGCCGACGACAATGACTTTTGGCTGGCTGCTCATGGCGATTTCGTGAGGAGACGGTTTCTTAGTGAAAAGGAGAGAGAGAGAGAGACGAAAGGAAGGGGGGAGGGGAGAAGAAGTGATGAAGAAAGTGCGACAGAGATGAGTGGAGTTACGTTATGGATGTAGGAGAAAATATATGAGCGGTTTACGGGTGTGGTCCCTTTGTGTATCAACTGGGAGGGGGGGGGGCAATAGGTTCGTGGCCGTCAAAGAAGGGGAAGCGAAGGAACGGATAGGAAGCGGCGAGTGGGTGCCCCAACCGATGCACAAGAGAACATACATCTACTGATTTACTGTGCGGCAGCATGAGAACAGCACAGCTGCGGGAGAGCCCCCGACCCTTTGTCTTTGCGAGGCTGAAATGCCGTTTTCACACGACCTACGCGACGACAGCAGTACGGCATCCCCCTGTCGCCACCCTGTATGTATCGCGTCGTTGTCAAAAGGTGTGCCTCCCTCTCTCTCTCTCACCCCTATCGCGGTTCATTCCTTCCTTCTTCCTCTTCATATATATGTGTGTGTGTAATATGTATTCTCCGTGTCAGCAGACACGCTCGTCGTTGTGCAAAAAAAAAAAAAGAGAGAGGGAGAGAGGGAGAAACGGTCAGATGCTTAGCGTGTCCATCTCCCATTTGATTTAAAGCGCGCACTAACGGCGGCAGAGACACAAGAAGAGGAAGAAAGAAGGAAGGACGTTAGTGAATACGTGGGTGCGTAAGGTGTCAATGCATCGATGCCATAAATAGAGTTTTGGATGGATGGAGACAGACACACGGGCCCCCACCACACCCCTCCCACCTCTTTCTCCTCCTCGCGTTCTTGCCACTGTCTGTCCGGCCGAGCAGATCGTCGGCTCAGCAGCGGCGGAGGGGAAAGGGTAGAGAGAGATGGGCAGCTTGGCTACGGAGGAGGGGAGAGGGGAGAGGGCGAGTAGAGAGAGTGCACCATCTCCTCACAGCGCACACTCCTCGTCCGTATGTGTCCCTTACCCCCCCCCCCCCCCACACACACACCGACAGATTAAAGATATTCCATGGAGAAGCCGTACACCATGCGCATGGCCTCGAAGAAGTTGGCCTTCCAGCCCTCCTGCACGGACTGCATCTCGCCCGCAGGGATGCCGCTCTGCGCGAACTCCAGCAGCGTCACCCCAGGCTCCTCCTTGGTGAACTGGAGCACCACGGAGGAATGCACGCCCGTGGCCCAGCTGCCGAGTCGCCACTGCATCTTGATGCTGTTCGGCGGCTGCACATCCACGTAGTAGCCGGAGATGACGCCGCCCAGGAAGCTGAACTGGCCGCCCGCCTTGCCGTCGATCTTGGCCGGGCTGCGCGTGTACACGCTGGTGGCGTTTTGGTCCGTGAAGCAGTTGAAGAGGTTCTCCTGCGGCACGCGCCACCGCATCTTCCATGAAAAGGATGTGCCCTCCGACCCTTTGCCGCCCGCCTTCTTCGCAGCCGAGCCGTTGGAGGAGGACGCTGTCGTCGTGGTGGTGGTGGTGGGCGGTGCCGTCGAGGGCGGCGGTGGCGGCGGCATCGAGGCGCCGCTCTTGAGCTGCTGGCCAATGTGATACTCCTCAAAGAGGGCGTCAAAGTATGTGATGATAGTCCGGCGCACGGCCGCGCGGCCCTGGTTGCGCACCACGTCCTCGACAGTCTGGGCGGCTTTGCTATTCTCCGTGCACTTGACGGTGACCTCGTAGTCATTCCTGAACTCATCGTGGTCCACCTCGGGCACCTCCATGGTTCCCTTCACCGCGCTCTCCTCGCCGTCGGCGCTGGTGACCGTGCCGGACCACTTGAGCGTGAGCTTCATCTCAAAGTAGCACATCATCTTCCCTTTGCGCTGCGCCACCGTGACGTCGCCGGAGATGTCGCTGACCTCGTCAATCTTCACCCCCACCTTCGCCCCGTCCTTCTCCGTGTCGGGCTCGGTGATGCTCAGGTCGGCGAACGCGTTCTTGAGCTGCTCATGCGTGTGCCTGCTCAGGTCGCGCTCCTCCCAGTGCCAGGCGTTGACGTTGGCGCCGTCCTGGCGCTCCGAGACGATCCAGCGCGGGTCACCCTCTCCCACCTTGGCCATTAGCAATGTCACGAGGGAAAGAGGAGGAGAGACGGGGGGGAAGGAGCAAAAACAATGCCAAGAAGGGAGCTGCCAATGAAAGACACGTAACCGCTAACGTCTGCTGCCCACGAACAGCTGATACAGCGCTGATACAAAAGATGAAAGAAGTGAAGAGCGCCGAAAGAGAAATGTATAAGGAGAGAGAGTGTGTGTGTAGTGATGGGTGGTGGTGTGAGTGTTTGCGTGATCTTGAAGGAAATGTGGCGAGAGGAGAGGAGGAGAGGGGAGATGTCAAGCAGACACACACAGAGATACCAACACATTAGCGAACGGAACATAACGGCCAGCGCGTTGCCGTCCTTCCGTAAAGAGAGAGAGAGAGAGAGAGCAGGGTGGCACAGTGCACTCACCCTTCTACCCGCTCCTCTGCATCCCCTTCCCCTTCGCGTTGGTGTCACGCGCTCCGTGAACCACTACGCCGTTTTTTCTCTCTCACTCTCTCTCTCTCTAGGTGCTGTGACGATGTTTGCTGTCCTGGACACCCCCCTGCACACGGCATCTCTCCGCTTTCATTCATTCGCATATCACTTCCTTGGAACTGGAGAGAGAAGGAGGCGGAGGGGAAGAGGAGAAGCGGGAGGGGTGTGAAGGTGAGGGAAGGCGAGGGAGGGAGGGAGGGGGGTCCAGCCACCCTCAACACACAGTACGATGCACCTCTCCGACGCCGTCGACGAGGCCGGTGTGATTACGATGCCATTATGAAAAACAAAACAGTGAGACAGCGAAAGAAAGAAGGGAGGAGGGAGGAGAGGTGGAGAGGTGGAGAGGAGGAAAAGAGTGCGGAGGGGCGAGGGAGAGGCAACGTCCTCCCCCCCCCCCGCTCTCTCACTCAGTCATCCCTCTCTCTCCCTCCCCCTCCCCCCCGGCGCCACATCCACTCGTCAGACAAAGGGAGCCATGTCCAGGCCATCATGGCAACCACCCGCAGCAGCAACAGCAACAACACACACACACAGGAAAAGGGGGAGAGAGGGAGACAAGAGAAGGGGGAGGGCGTGCGGCCCGCCCTCACTCACCGCGCTCATTCGACTTCTCATCTTCGTCTGAAAGCTCCATCTTGGCCTTCTTTTCGGCATGGCCGTCGTCGCCGTCAGAGTCGCTGCTGTCATCGCCGCTCTTGTCGCCGCCCTTCGACTCACGCTCCTTCAGCTTCCTCTCGTACTCCTCTGTCTCCTCCTTCACGACCTTGAGAAACTGCTTCCTCTGGATCTCACGCAGCTTCACCAGCTCCTCCGGTGGGGGCGGGTTGGCGGCCGCGCCACGCGGCGGGCGCTGATGCCCCTGCTGCTGCTGCATCGGCTGCTGGCCATACATCCCCATCATCATGCCCGGTGCCATCATGGGGCCCCCGTACGGGCCCATGGCCCCGAACTGTCCAGGCATGCCACCCCACATGGGGTTGTACATGCCCATGGGGGGTGGCATCTGCGGCGCCGGCATCGCAGCCGACACAGGGGCCGCGGGCGGCGTTGTCGAAGTCGCCTCGCCGCCGCCTCCACCACCGCCGCCACCGCCGGAGAGCACTGCCACGAGCAATGTGCGCTGCGCCTCGGTCAGGGTTTTGGGGTCGACGCTGCCCTGCTGGATGAGTTGCAGGAGCAGCTGTGCCTGCTGATGCTCCGCGGCGCTCAGCCCATTGGTTGGCGCAGGCGCGGCAGGGGCGAAGCCCATCTGCTGCTGCTGTTGAAGGGGCTGGCGGTTCTCGCGCGGGGAGGGGTTCCCGTAGCCCTCGGGTTTGCCGACGTTGCCTTTGCTAACGTTGACGCGCAGCTTGCGGCCGACAAGGGTGAAGCCGTTGTACTTGAGCGCCTTGGCGCGTGCCTCCTCACTGGAGAAGTCGATGAAGCCGAAGCGGTAGGGGTCCTCGGTACGCCCGTTGAGCGAGGCGTCAATGATGGTGCCACAGGAGCAGAAGACCTGCTTCAGCATGTCTAGCGAGACGGTGCTGTCAATATTGCCAATGTAGCAGCCGAACCGCTGCTGCGCACCTCCCTGCACCGACATGTCGGGCGAATACCTGGTCGGGGGGTGGGGGAGGGGGGATAAGGGGTAATCCACACGGATTCTATTGGAGAGAGACAAGTAACAGAGAGAGGAGTGTTCTTGAAACAAGCCTTGCTGCTGACCTCAACGGATTGAGAGAGAGAAGAGAAGGAGGGCATGTCCCACAGCAGAACACATTTCACGGCTCCCACGAAAGGGATACATCATCCTCACCCACACCCACGAACCTCTCTTGGCGGGGGGGGGGGGGTGGCAGGAGGCGAGTGCGACAAGGGCCGCCCACACTCGTCGAGGGGTCAGCGAGAAGCCGCGACGACACCTATCCCAAAACAATCACATGCCTGTGGGTGGGGCACGTGCAAGGCGCTGTCCCCATCTTCTCCTTTTTCCTGCGTGTTGCGTGCATAGTTAGTGGCAAGATAGAGGGGGTTAGGAGCGGCAAGGAGAACACGAGTTCACCTGCGCGTGTGTTAATCGAACTTGGCAATAGAGAGACAGTAAGCATGTCGTTATATTTATATATATATATATGCTTAGAGAAAGACCAACTGATGGTGTACAGCAACGCCGATCGCCCACCTCAACCACCGACAACGCACAACGGGGGTCGCACACACACACACACACACACACACTTCAGTCTTTCCCCGTGCTACTCCTCTTTTCGTGCACGCTTCGCCGCTGGTGCTGCCGCGTCGCCCTCTTTGCTAGCGCTGGTCGCGGCCTCGGTGCGGATCGCCTTGGCACGGCGTGCCTGCTTCCGCTCCCGCTTCTCCGTGTGCTGCAGCTCGTCGGCCAGGTACGCCGCGAAGGACTTCTCGTTCACCTTCTCGAGCTTCTCGTGCACGCTGCGGTGGCGCTCCATGAAGAGCTGCCTCGGTGGGTGGAAGTCAAAGGGAGCGATGCGCTTCAGCACCTCCTCCACGTGCTCGCTGCGCGTGGCAATGGTCTCTACCAGATCCTCAATGCACAGGACGCCGTACTGGCCGAGGGCCTGCTCCAGCAACAGGTTGCCGCTGATGAAGCGGCGGGTCTGCGTCTCCTCGTTGAAAAGAGAGCCACGGGTGCGCAGGAGCGTCTCGAGCTGTGTTTTGTCCGGAGTCCCCACAATTGCAAACGGCTTCAGCTGCTTGAGCAGCTTCTGCGTGCGTGGGCGGCCCACCACCAGCAACCGGCCCGAGTACAGCTTGGCGAGCCCCAGTTCCTTGAAGGCCGCGGCCACCTCGGGCGGGATCTGCGTGCCCTTAGCCCGGATGACGAGCACCACTTTGCTGTTTTGCAGGTACTTTGCGAAGCTCTCCGGGTTGCTGCGCCGCTGCCGGCCCTCGACCCGCTCTCCAATTTTGCGAAATGTGTGGCCCTGGTGCTCCTTGCGCTGCGCGTACTTCAGAATCGACTGCGCGGAGATGAACTTCTTGGTGCTCAGCTTCCGCTTCCGCTTCGCGTCAATCTTGGTCTTGCGGCGCTCGCGCTGGTCCTTCAGCTTGTCCTTGCGCAGGACCCGGTCCGCGCGCAGCTGCTCGACAGACTTGCGCTGGAGGAGGATTGTCTCCTTCACGCGCTCGCCCGGGAGCCATTTTGGCGGCTGCTTGCCCATGTCGGACAGAGAGGGATAGGTGTGTGGTGTGTAGGTGCCCCCCGCCCTTTTGGCCTGCCTTGATGATCGAACGAACGATGCGAGACGAAGCTGGCTTTGAGAGGAAGCACAACAGGCACTGTGAGAGCGGCTGCAGGCGTGAGAGTAGATGGGGGATGAGGTGAACAGGATGCTGACAGGCACAGAGCCGGCGCCGACAGCGGCGGTTCGGGGGTGGGAGAGCGCGTGAGACGGGGAAGCGGCTAGTCATCCGGTGATCCTTCGGCACTGAGTGGCGAGACGGGAAGCGCGAGCATCGCCTTCACCCGTTCTCTGTTCCTGACCAGACGACAACGTTTGCTCTCTTCGCTTTCTTGTTTTGATTGCGCTGTGTGGACTTCAGTCGACGGAATATGAACGCGGCTTGGAGATAGAGAGAGGTAGGGAGAGAGAGAGGTGCCCCTATGCTGAATGGTAACGAGGAGCGCGGGAACGAAACATGAAGGAAGAGAGGGGGGGGTGAAAGGGGACGAGAGAGAGGAAGAGCGCGATAGGGAAATGAGGAAAGATCATTGAGAAGGGTGACAGTGTGCGAGAGGGAGGGAGAGGGGGCAACAGGAGACAGCAGAGTCACTGTGCAATCGGTGAACTCTCGTGGAAAACGCCTGTGCAGGAGTAGGAGGAGAGAAAGAGAAGAGAAGGAGAATGTCAAAGTGAGAGATGAAGTGTTATGGCCCCCCAGAGGCAGCGCGCACGTGAGACGGTTATAGAGTTTATAGAGAGAGAAAGAAGCGCAAAGAGGAGAAACCAGACGCAATGAACGCAATACGAAGTAAATAAAAAGAGAGAGAGAGAGAGATGGAGGGGAGAAGCCAATGAATGAGCGATAGCGCTCCTTCTTTGTTGCTAGTTGTGCGATTGGCTCCTCGCCCGCCTCCCTTTCATTTCTTTTTTTTTTTTTTTTTTTCGTCTCCTCCTCTCCCTCCCCCTCACTTTCTCGCCGTGTGGGTGTTGAGGGGTGCCTCAGCTGTGGCGCAGAAAGTTCATGACCATCTTCACCTTCCCCTGTGGGTCCAGATCGAACTCGCCGGAGAGGGACTCGGACTTGCTGGCGGCAATGGTGGAGACGGGAATCTCGCGGTAGCCCATCAGCTTATCCTTGCCCACATCATTCTTGTCAATGAGTGAGATCATCAGAATGTCCGTCGTGGCGTCGCGCACCGGCAGCTCTGCGCTGTAGTTGAAGGTCGGGTTGAGGTCGTTGTTGATGTACTTGGACTTGGCGGTGGCGCCGTTGACGCGCAGGAAGACGTACGGGTCCGACTTGGACATCTTCTCCAGGTTCTTCAGGTTGCTTGCGCTCTCGACAGTGACGAAGAGGGTGCCGCTGTTGGCGTTGGAGGCGCTGCCGGCGCGCGGGGTGCCGCCGCGTGAGAGCGGCACCTCAGGCGCGACACTCTTATCCTGCTGGTCCGCGAACTGGGGCGACACGTGGCGGGGGGGCAGGCCCTCCGGCGGTGCCGTCGCGTCCTGTGGGCCCTTGCCTTGGAAGGGCAAGAACTCCGACTTCACAAAGACAGACGCGCGCCGCTTCTTGGCCGGGTCGGACGGCTTCACGAGCATGAGCTCATTCTCGTCCAGGTCGCTATCAATCAGCACCCGGGTAGGCACGTCGCAGATGCCGACGCAAATGTCCTGGCCAACCACGTCAAAGTACATCCAGACCCGCAGGGAGCCGGTGTTGTCGTACAGGGTGAAGCTAAACGCGTCGCTCATCAGGGAGTCGAAGCCGGTGTAGGACTGCCCACGCACGCGCTTCTTCTCCGAGTCGATCATGGCAATCTTGAAGTAGAATGGCGTCTTCTTGTACTTGTTGTACTTTGACAAGATGTTGTCGACGCGCAGGAACTTCACCTTCAATGTACCCAGCGCGCCGGCGGCGAGGCCCATGTCCAACTTGTACCCCTGCACAAGCGGAATCAGGAAGCCCTTGGGGTACGCCAGCATGCCCACCAGCGTCGTGCGGATGAAGGTGTCTATAAAGCTCCCCAGGCCCGGGACGGAGTCGAGGGAGATCTTGGCCGCCCTCACATCAAAGTCAATCTCCGGCGTGCCGACGATGGAGACGGCCATGTTGGCCACGCACGGCCACTGGGCAATGTGGGGGCCGAGAGTCAGACGCAGCGTCAGGCGGGCCTCAAAGTCGCTCACGACGATCTCGACATCGGGGCCGGGCACCTGCACCAGAATACGAATGTCCATCTCGGCATCCCAAGAGGCGGAGATGTCTAGCGTCGTTTCGGAGGAGCCGTAGCTGTGGTGCTGCACCCCGTTGAGCACAATCGGCTTTGCGCCAATGCTGGCGCTCTTCAGCTTGAACCCGTAGACAAAGGAGGGCTTGTTCTTCTCCAGCAGCGGCTCGAGGAAACCGCGAATGGACTTCTCGGTCGCGCCGGCGATGGAGGGCCACAGGCCGTTGATGGTGGTGTTCAGCCACTGCACCCGGTTCGCGCTGGGATAGGTCACCCACTCCGGCAGGTTTTTCCCCAGCAGCGCGGCAGGGTCGGAGGAGCTGGTGAGCTCATGGCGCAGATCATTCGCAAACTTGGTCTTGACGCGCTCCAGCTGCCGGTACACGTACGAGCCGGCCGAGAGCACAACGAGCAGCTCAATCTGCAGCTGCCACCCCAGCGCAAACATGACGCGCAGAATCACCCAGAAGAGGACAACGACGTAGGAGAGCGGGTAGCCCTGCAGTTTATCCCGCACATGGCGCAGCTTGTCCATCGCCTCTGGCGGGATGGGCGTGCCCTTTTCCTGCAATTGCTTGGCGCCATAGTAGAGCGCACCAAGGAAGAGGAGCCAACCAATGTTGGCGAGGTTGATGAAACCGTCCCCCATGGTAATCTCCCCTCTTCACCCTCGCGTCGGTGCGTGGCGGGGGGTCTATGGATCCTTACGTGTCAACTCCCCACCCGTGTCACAGGAAACAACGAAGAGGAGGGGAGGGGGGAGAGAGAAGGGTGGTGATGGAGATAGAGAGAGAAGGAAGGAGGGGCGGGAAAGGGGAGGAGACAGACAGACAAAGGCAGAACTGTCAGATACTAAAGGGGGGGGAAAGAGGGAAATGACTCACTGTTTTGTTGTTGTTGTTGTTGTTGTTGTTGTTGTTGTTGTTGTTGTTGTTTTTTGCTCGTGGCTGTCGCTGTTGTTGCTTGTTTCGCTGCTTCGCTGCCTCCACTCCACACTATCGACTGCGACGTCCCTAAGTGAACGATACGCAAGGAGGGGTTGGCTTGTCTGTGATATATACAAGGGAGGAGAATCTCTAGCAGTCGCCTGCAAACCACAAAGAAAAGAAAAAAGAAGAAGGAGGAGTACAGGAGTGGGGAGTGGGGGTGATGAAACGTCCGAGGGAGGGCAAAAGTACGGGGGAGAGAGGGAAGGATAGAACAATGAATAATGGCGAGGACACGAGTTGGCGCTACGATACCACACTATTCCGACTGCGAGGAGAAGGGGCGAGGAGAGAGACTGCAATATAAAGTCCACATGAGCAGGTGCTGCGCATCCCCCTCCTTTCCTACTGTTCGTGCCGTCGTGACGGGGCGAAAGGATCTAGGATCCAGCCGATCCCTCACTTAGTCCACCTTCTCTTCAGTGGTTTCCCTTTTTTTTTTTTTTTTGCTTTGGATACGCGTGTACAACGCAAGCTGCTGCTTCACGCCGCACAGGTAGTGCGATGCACACAGGTACACAACTCACACTCTCCACCTCCTTGCGTTCCCGCTCTCGTTCCTCTCTACGCGCACGCTAAGTGTTGCAGGGATGGCACCAGCTCCAGCACCGATGGTCTGCCCAAGCGTGGATGAGGCAGCTGGACCCAATCAAGAGTCGGCTGCCGGGATGCGAGCCCGCGGCCCTCTTCCGTCTCGCTGCTCGTCAAGTTCCACGAGGTGCGCGCCGGATAGCGCGCCAGGTCCCGCCGGTCAATGTCGTGCACCGAAGCAAGGATCACCCACTGTGCCCCATACATCTCCGCCAGCCGCAAAGCAAATCGCGGCACCGCCGCAGCCACCCTATCCTCCCTGGGGCCAGCGTCATTGGCGACTCCCGGCGTCAGCGTCATCAGTTTCGTCGCCAGGCAGCTGTGACGAGCACCACCACCGCTGCTGCTGCTGCTGCTGCCGCCCCACTGGACGCACGAATCAGCAGAGAGGAAATCAAGAAAGACCAACAGGGTGAGCCCCGTGTCGGCGGGTGTGGGCTTGGGTGATGCGGTCACTGCTACTGCCCCTGCTGCTGTTGTTGCCCTGGCACCTTTGCTTCCCCGCAGCGAAGAGGGGACCACACGAAGAACCTCTTCATCCCCGACACGCAGGACGGCGAGAGTGCCGGCGGCATTCTCAAACAGCAGGCCCGGTCGCCCTCTCCCTTCGCCCTGCGAAGCTGCTGCGTTGCCGTTGCCGCCTGTACGGGCTGCGTCGTCCGCGCACCCATGCGCAAATGCCGTGATGCCACCTCGATCGCCCGCCGTGGCGCCTTGTGCCTGCCGCTGCCGCCGCTCCTCGCTGTCCAGTGCGGCACAGAACTGGCACAGCTCCGTCAGCAGCGCTGCTGTCTCCTCTTCCTCTCGTGCCGCCGCCGCGACGAGCGTCAGGTCTGCCACGCCAAACGCCTGACGGAAGGCAATGAGGAGCGCCGCCGCCGTCGAGCGATCATCCTTCGTTTCCTGTACTGCGGCAGCCATCTGCAGCACCGTCGCCGTCGCTGGCACGGACACCAGCTGGACGGAGAGCTTCTGGTACGCGCGGCGGGGAGCAAGGGAGGGCCCGCCCGGCCCGGTGTGGGGAGACGCTACGGAGGCTCTTCGTGCATTCTCAAAGGGGTCGGCAGGAGCGACAGGGCTTTCTGGGGCGAGCAGCTCCACCCACTCCACGCGATCGCCGTCGAGGGTGTGCACCGCTCCCATCACCGCCTTCGCACCGCTTGGGGAGGAGGCCCGCTGCTCTGCTTCGGTGATGCCAACTCTTGCACAGTGATGAATAAGGGCGGCGTAGGCAATAAAAAGGAGGAGCGTCGCTGCTGAATAGGGGTGAGCGAAGTAAACCGCAAAGGATGCGGCCAAACGGCAGAGTTTTCTCGCCAGGGAGTGCATGCTCTCCCCCATGAGTGCACCAAGAGCTGTGGGTGGGGGGGGGGGGAACCATAGGCGTAGCCCCCGCCAAGGAAGCACGCACGCGAGGAAGAGGGGAGGGGAGGGGAGGGGATGGATTGGGGAAGGGGACCCTCCGTGATGGCGAAGAGGAGTCTATGGCGACTGGACCTCTCTCTCTCCCTCCCCCTTTGTCATGTGCGCACTTCTTCCCTCTCTTCGTGAAGGTTTCGCGTGTGCGAGTGGCCTGAAGCAGCGACAGTGCAGGCTCTGAAAATAGCGTGAAGGAGGAGAAGAGAACCACAACGCTGCAAAACACACACACACACACACACTTTGCTGCCACGGACTCACAGACACACAGGGGAAAGGGCAAGAAAAGGCGAGGCTACGTGTCAAGCGGGCCAAAGTCTGCGCCGCTGAAGAGCCGTTGCTTCTGCCGCCGCATGTGTGCTGCGAACCCCTCGTCGGTCTCCGCCATCCGGCGTGTCTCGTCTGGCTCCTCAAAGGCGGGGCTGTCCGGTCGCCGGTCCTTCTGCATGTCGTGGAGGATCTCGTCCTTGACGTAGTTTGGTACCGCGGGCGAGGCCAGCGTGGTGCCTGCCTCGTACCAGTACTGCTCGCCGGTGGGGGTGCCGTCCTTGGAGAAGTTCTTTCCCTGCTGCTCCTCCTGCTGCACCTGCATCAGTTTCCGCGACCCGACACCGCTGACGTACTGCCCGAGACGGTCTGCGAAGAGGCCTTGTTGATACGGGGTGAAGCGCGCCGGGTCCTGGCCGCCAGTCAATCGCCTCGCCTCTCGCAGACAGTCGGCAAACTCCGGCTTGTCGTGCAGAATGTCCTTGAAGTACGCGGCCGCCTCTGGCGCCTGCCGGCCATCTGCCACGGCACGCTCCACGAAGCCGGTGACCCACTCCATCACACTCCCGTCATCCTCCACTCGGAGTGCCTTCCCCTCGCTGCTGCTGCTGCTGCTGCTGCTGCTGCTGCTGCTACCATTCGAGGAGGCGGTGGTTCCCGTGCCGGTGCTGCCGCTGTGCGCGACGCACCGCACGGAGCGAGCGGTAGCCCTCGTAGCCGCAAAAGGAATCCTTCGCATGGAGTCCGACTCGCTAAGTGATGCTGTCTCCCCCCTTTGTCTTTTTTGCTGCGTGCTCTCCTCTTCACAACTGCCGCTGCCGCCTTCTTGCACTGTTTCGTGTATGTGTCTGTTCTCCAATGAAGGGTGGAGTGGAGAGGGGAGGGGGGAGTATGTACGGTGTGAAAAGGAGGGTAAGAATGGAGGTTTTCGTGTGTGCAAGACCCTTTTTCTTGAGGGGCAGACAGAGGCAACAAAAAGAAAAGAGAAAGAGAAAGGGGAGAAGTGAATGGCGATGGAAGGAGCCTCGTCACACGAGTCCATGCAGCAGTCGAGGAGCTTCGGTAGGGAGACAGGAAACACCATTCTGTCAGGTGGAAGTGCGTCATAGCCCAACCAGTCGACCTCTCCTCACTACAGTTTGGCATTCACCAGACTCTACCTCTTCCTCTCCTCCGTCTTCTTCTGGATGGCAGTATCCTCTGCCTTGATGAACGCTGTCCTGATTCAACTTCTGGGGTGTGTCCACGTTCTCCGCCATCAGTGTTTAGCACATCCAACACAGCAAACACGAGTCGCCGAGAGAGTAAGGGTGACGAGAGAGTCATGCCGGTCCTCCTCAGAAACAAGAGGAGACACACGCGCGCACAAACACGCACACAGAGACACACAGGGACGGAAGAAGGAAGAAGAAAGGGTTGCGCTCTACTCCCTGAGCGACATGTGAGTGGGGGAAACGTTGTACTTGTAGATGTAGATGTCAGGGCGGTGGTGCGCGCGGTAGGCCTCGATCTCCTCCTCGTAGTACGGCTCTGGGTGGAAGGACTCGGGCAGCGGGTCCGCAAAGTTGGACCGCGCCAGCTTGGCGAAGACGCCCTGCTTCTTCTCTGTGGTGTGTGGGGCCCAACTCACGCGGCGGGCGTGGCTGACACCCTCCTTGCTGAAGAAATCCTCGGTGCGCACCGTCAGGGTGCGCCGCGAAACGGACAACGCCGGGGACGTGGCGGCGACGCTCGACGCGGCCCACGAGACAAAGGCCGCGCGACGAAGCATGTTCCGTAATTGTCAACGCGTGGGAGAACGTCGAAAGGACTATAGTCAGCGGTCCATTGTGTGGTGGAAAGGAAGGCATAGAGGAGAGCGAGAAGAGAAGATGGGATGACGCAGTGAATGGGTACAGTGCCGGGGTGGGGGGGGGGAGGGGGAAGCGGAACATTCTTCCCCGACGTGTGTCGGAAGAAAACGAGAGAAACAACGGAGGCACCGCTCTTTCCCCCACACACCCTCACACACACACGCACATGCATAGGCACACCTTCCCCCCCCCCCCACCTCCTTTTGTGTTGGCAGTGTCACACCACGTTGGCAGGGTGAGGACAAGAGCGGAGTGATGGAAAGTAAGCGGAGCAGACGGAGCAATTGTTGCGAGCGGTTGTTGATAGACATTGTCACCCTCATTGGTCGTGGAATATGTGGGGTGTGCAGGAGATATGGGAGAGGAAAGAAGGAGAATCAAACCAGTGGTTCACAGAGCGAGTAGCGAGTAACGTCGTCGTGGAGGTGTGTGCCTTCCGAGAGAGGCAACACACGACATGAGAGAAATCAGGACAAAGGGGAGAGGAAGCAAGTCTCTTCACACAATACGTGCCTCCACGCGGAGTGCTCCACTTTCCACGTGGAGGAATGAGGGGGGAGAGAGAGGGATGGGGGGGGGGAGGGGGGGGGTCAGCGCTTTGGCCGGTCAGCTCCTTTGCCATAGCGTCTGACTGGTAAGCATATTGATCGATGGAGCGGTGCACGCACCGTCGGCGGAGCCAACGAAACTAAGCAGATGACAGGAAAAGGATCATCACAAAAGGGTGAGTGGAGCCTACCTATGCACAAGGGAGAGACTACACATCGGGCGGTGGTGCCGAGCTCGTGCGTGTTGCTGCTGCTGCCCTGGCCAGGTCCTTGCCGTCGCGGCTCCGTTCGAGGACCTCCTGACGGCAAAACGGGCACTGCGCGCGCGTCTTGAGCCACCGCACGACGCAGTAGAAGTGAAACAGATGGCCGCACGGCAGCTCCGCGACGTCCTCGCCGCTGCGGAAGCGGCGCAGACATACCTGGCAGTGCGTGGAGGCCTCGGGGTACGGCAGACTGCCCGTTGGTGCGGCTTGCAGCGAGTTCACCCAGTCGATCTCCTCCTGGGTGTGCGGGGCCACGCTGAGCGAGTCCGTCACGCTCTGCGGCGTCGCGGGTTGTGGCGGTGGACCGAATGGATTGGCACCCGACCGCGCTATGGTGGGCATCGTCGGCGTGAAGGGAGTATAGGGGGTGTAAGGAGTGTCGAGTGCAAGGTCATCGACCGCGGTGGGCCGCTGGTACTGCAGCCGCCGCAGCACGCCGTGCTGGGCGTCGACGGACAAGCCGCCAACCTTGACCTGATCCTCGCGTACACGCCGTCGGCGCTGTTGCCGGTCCTGATGGCGTCGCGGTCCGTGATCGCGACGGCTACCAGACCCTGTCGCCTCCTCCCCGGCTCCGTTGCTGTCGCCGTCGCCCAGGCCAGCCTCGCGGCGGCGCTGGCGCTCTCGCCACTCCATCACGACATCGTCGCTGTTCTGCCGCTCTGTGTGCGCCAGCGGTGGTGGTGTGCCATCGTGCACATACCGATTCGCAATGGCGGAGTTGTGGTATCGTTGCGATGGGGTGCCGACTGCGGTCATATTGCCGGCGCCAAGGATAGGCCCCATGATTCCAAGGGCCTCCAGCGTGGCTCGGAAGAAGCCCTTCGTGCGCCGCTTGTCACCTTCGGCTTCGTGGCCAGCCGCTTGGGCAGCACCTGCCTGGGAAGGGGGGGGCACACCACCACGGTGGCTGGTGCTGCTGCTGCGGCTGTTCGCAAATGTGCCGGGGCCCTCCGGACGGCTGCGGAACGACCCGTTGCGGCTGTGCGTGTTCGACGGTGGCCTTGGCGGCACACACTCCCTCGCGTGTAGCGACAAAACGGTGGTCGGTGCTGCTGCCGGTGTTGCCCGTCCGTCGCCGCCAGGGCTGTTGTGTCTGGGGTGCCTGCTGTTGCTATAGCTGCTGCTGTGGCTACGTCTCTCCGTAGATCGATGCCCATCGTGGACTCCACGAGCTGGCGAGCTACCCGCCGCCTCCTCGGAGGATGGGGGTCCACTACCGATATGGTGGCTGTGGCGACGGCGATGGGCGTGGTGGTTCCCCACGTCCCTTGTAGAGTTGGCAAGCGTTGCAACGCGGCTGGGAGACGGGCCTGCAAGGCCGTCCCCGGCGCTGTGTGAGTGTGAGTGGCGGTGGTGTTGCTGATGGGCGGGTGGTGGCGGGGTGTAGCGGCGTGCAAAGGATGATGGCGCTGACGTACTTGCCACATACTGTGAAAGTGCGTTTAAGGAGTACATATGGGGAGGATGTGGGCTAGAGTTCAACCTTCTGCAAACAGCGCAGCACACATCCCGTAATGAGAGAGCGATGAAGCGAAGGGAACCAGAAGGAGGATGGGAGAGGGAGAGGAGTACGAGCGCTGCCGTCCAAAGGCAGAGGAAGAACCTCATGTGTGGCGCATCTTCAAAAGGTCCACCCCCTAAAAAAAAAAAAGCGCCTTGGAACTCCCTGATGAGGGAAAGGCAGGGCATGTACAGCCATGACAACCATATAGACAAGCCCTCACCACAAGGCTGACACACCCCCACCCAACCATTTTGCCCGAGACCCGGATAGGGGTGCAGGTCTACACAGGGTGGGGGGGGGGAGTACGGAGTGGTAGTAGCAGAACTGCATTGTCGCCCTGCAACACCCGCTCCCCCCCCCCCCCCCGCCTTTCCCTCTCGCAAAACAAGGACCTGCACTACCCAACGGCTCGCTGCCGTTGATGTCGTCGATGTCAGAGCTTTTGCAGCAGGCTACTCGTATCATGTCGGTACACTTTTGGGGTAGATTCGGTATGAAGCGCGCAGCATCAAGACACAGCTTAGGAAGAGCGAGGGTGGAAGGAGAGGCAGGGAAAGCGGCGGAATGGAGACAAGTTCTTTCTTAATGAATAAAGGGAGGCAGCGCTTTCGGCTCCCACACAGCACCCTCATACAGAACAGATACCTTCTTTTCAAATCAACGACATACAGAGAGTGCAGGACACGCGCCGGGACAGGAGAGGGGGAGAGAAGAACGGCAAGATCGACGAGCCTGCGAAGCGCCTCGGCAACGAAAAATGGTCAACGCCGAAGAGAAACGAGGAAAGAGAAGGAGAGGAAGAAAAGGAAGGAAAGATGGTGTGCTTACATGGGGATGGTTGAGATTCTAAGAGCGACCCACCACCACCCACCTCCCTCCCTCTTCCACTCCCACCCCCCACCACCACCACACATACACCTCGTTATCCTGCCCTCGACTTGAGCTGTGTCGCGTGGACACACACACGTGCACACTCACACGGTCGCGGGGGGGAGGGGGGGAAAGAGGAAACATCGGTAGGAGGCGGGGGGGGGGGGGGGGCAAAGAAGGAGAAAAGGGGAGAGGTGTGGTTCGTGGGACGACGACAAAGAAGAAATGGGCTTTTGTGAGCGGTTTTCCTCCAGAAAAAAGGAGAGAGAGAGAAGAGGAGGGCAAACCCAGAACAATAGGAAAGATGCGATAGGGCAAAAGACAGACAGAGAGAGAGAGAGAAGTGGACCACAAACGATCCTCGGAGTGAGGGGAGGGGAGGGGGTGGGTGGCGCGTACAGAGCGCTTGAGCGAAAGGGAGCGAGAGGGAACCACTGGCAGCGCATGAACATGTCCCCCCTCCCCCCCCCCTCCTCCTCCCCACTTCATTTACGCTGTTGAGAAGTACACGGGCTACGGTGGGGGAGGGGGGGGGGAAATGTTGTTGTCTCACGGACACATTGGGGGAGAGACAAGAGCAGCGAGGGACGGAGGGAGCCCACCACAAGACATGAGTGCGAGGACGGAGCAAAAGTGCCCTCTCCCTCTTTCTTGCTGCCCGGCCCTCGCGCTTGTCTAACTCGCCGCACCTCTGCTCTCCTCTGCTCTCCTCTGCATCAGTACGTTCCCGGCTAGCACTTCTCTCTCTCTCACTATCTGTGTGCATGTGTGTGTATATATGAATGTGTGTGTGTTCGCTTACTTCTTCTTTATCAGCCGCGACTTTTGGCTGTCCGACATGGTTTCTACCTCTGATGGAAGGAACTGGTACAGGTCGGCGGGCAGCTCCTTGCCGTTGGGTAGCCTCGCGGAGGCGGAGTGCAGCTCGTCAAAGTACGGGTGGCACAGCGCCTCCAGCGGCGTCACGCGGTCCTCGGGCAGGTAGCGCAGCAGCTTCGTGAGCAGGTCGTACGCCTCGGCGGGCTGTGGGCGGCGGAACACCTCCTCCCACGGCCTGCCGTTGCTATTGGGGAGAGACATGTCCACGTGGGTGGGGTTCAGCTTCTGCAGCTCGTCGCGGCTGGGGCGGCCAAGGATCTTGACAATCTCGTGCAGCTGACCGGCGCTGTTCTCGCCGCGGAAGATGGGCTCGCCGAGCATCATCTCGGCGAAGATGCAGCCCACCGACCAGACGTCGACGGCAGTGGTGTAGTGTTGGTTGCCAAAGATGAGCTCCGGGGCACGGTAGTAGCGGGAGCAGATGTACGCCACGTTCGGCTCCGAAGGGGACAGCTTCTTGGCGCTGCCAAAGTCGCAGAGTTTGAGTGTGCCGGTGGCCTCGTTGACCAGGACGTTGTGCGGCTTGATGTCGCGGTGGCACACATTCACCACGGGCAGATGCAGGCACGCGATGCTGCGGATCAGCTGGTACATGAACACCTTGATGAGGATGGGTGGCGGCGCACTTTGGCGGCGGTAGTAGTTGCGGCAGCAGCGGTGTAGGGTGTCCGGCATGAACTCCATCACGACGTTGAGGTAGATGTCATTACGCTGGCGCTCCCCCCGGGTGTAGAAGTAGCTCTGCAGCTGGATAATGTTGGGGTGGTGAAGGACGGCGAGGTCCTGCATAATCTGCAGCTCGCGGTTGCGGAAGCGGGGGTCCTGAATGACCTTCTTGATGGCCACTGGTGTGTTGGTTGCCCGCTCCTTGCCCAGCTGGACAGTGCCAAACGTGCCCTGCCCGGCCATCCGCTCCACCGTGAACTTCTCCATCTCGTGCATGCTACGCTCATCAGCGGCGTCTGCGGGGTTCAGAGCCATCGCGACGGGGGGTCTGCTGCGGCTTCTTCGTCAAAAAAAAGAGGGGGGAGATGGTCGGGAATGTGCACCGGGGGAACCAGAAGGAAGGCTCTGCGTGCAGGAGGCGATAACGACAAGGATAGTCCGCTACTGCCGATCACGAGGAAGAAGGTCCGTAGGAACACGTGATCCGCAAATGCTGGAAGAGAAAGCGGAAAGAAGGACTAAAGGAGGAGGAGGGGGGGGGGCGAGAAAGCGACGGTAAACCTACCAAGAGAGATGAACTTCTGCTTTCGATATGTGTACCTACGGAGAGTTCTTTGCGAGTGTGCTTAGCATGGGGGGGGGGGGGGAAGGAGGCAGAAGGATGAAAGGGAGTGGTGCCGTTGTCATTGTTGTGTTGCCTCGTGCAATCAGCATGTGCGTGCATGTGGTGGCGGTGATGGTTGCTAAGAAACAATAATCTGGTAGAGTTGCATTTCCTTGCTACTTATTTGGAAGGTGGGTGGGTGATGGTGGTGTACACAAACGTGCTGGTGTATGGACAACGTCTGTTGGAGCGCAGAAAGATGGAGACGAGTGACAAAACGAAAAGGTACCTTTCCCCTTTCCCTCCTCCCACGCGGCGACACCTCTCGTTCGATGAATGGATAGCCATCACCACGCGTCCGTATAGACGGCTGACGACAAACGGTATGGGTGAGAAGGTGGAGGAGGAAGAGAACGAAGGTGGAGGGAGAGGAGGGGGGGGGAGGGCGGGCGCCTCAGCCCACAGACAAGGCTAGAAGGTGCGCATGCCATCCACTCTGACGTAGAGCAGGTGCTCCACGGACTCACGCGGGTCGACGAAGCTGACGCCAAATGGCAAGAGAACATCAGCCACCACGCGCGAGACCAGCCGGACTTCCAGGTTCATGCTCTTCAAGTCGTCTTTCCACTGGTGGTACGGTTCCGACTGGCCGAGTGCGTCTGCCACCTTGTCAAGGATGACCTTGCCATCTTGCTCCACCTTGGACTCCGTCCGTGCCTCTCTCTCCAGCGCTGTCAGCTTATCGTTCAGAGCCTCCGAGTACGCGCTGACGGCCGCGTTGGCGGTCACCATGTCCACGGGCATGTCGACGACCGGCACGCAGGCGGGGGCCTTGGGGCGGCCATTGGTGCCGTTCGCGCTGGCAAGGACGGCTCCGGAGGTGCGCTGCTGATCGAAGGGGCGGTACAGCTCCACGCAAAGCTCCGAGTAGAGCTTCAGCGCGAGGCTCAGCTTCGCCTTGGGCGTAATGACGAAGTCGAGCGCCGAGTTCCGCGAGGTCGACGGCAATCGCTCGTTGCTGCTGAAGGTGCGGTTGAGGATCTCAAGGAAGATGGTGGGGGCGTTGGAGATGCGGCAGACCACGTCAGCGCACTCGGGGTCGTTCAGCACGGGCAACTGAAAGGGGGTGCGGGTGCGCAGGTTCTTCAGGAACGCCTTGGCGACCCGCAGCGCGTGCACCTTGGCGCGCTCCATCGACGAGGGCATGGCCGCCGCCTCTGCCTCCGTCAGCACAGGGGGCACGGCGGCCTCGACTTCGATCGTGGTGCCAAAGACGGCGAGACTGAGGCAGATGCTGAACAGTTTCGCGGTGACTGTGTCGCGCTTCACGAGGGGTTGCTGCTGCTGCGCTCCCGGCACGGCGGCGGGCCGTGGTGGTGCTGGTGCGGCGGCCGCCTGGGTGCCCGCCTTCTCGAGCAACCCGTGGGCCTCTGCCATGCGGTGCAGCGCGTCGAGGGCGTTGAGGGAGACGGACACGTAGTGCCTCACGAGCTCCGCCATGCCCATCGCCGAGCCCAGCTGGGCCGCCAGTGGGGCAATCAACTGGTCCACGAGGTAACGCCGCTGCTCCGGTCTCTCTAGCAATGCGACCAGCGGGGCGAGCGACGCCACCTGCACGGGAGTGGAGACCGACAGGGACACGTCAAAGATGCTCGCGTTGGCTGGGATGGGGGGCGGCTTCTGCGGGTTCTGCTGCTGCACCGGCCGGTACAGCGCCGAGACATCCGCGTTGCTCACACATTGCACGTGGACGGTCGGCAGGATGGCGTGCAGAAGCATCGCGACGGCCGCAGACAGGTCGGGGTTCGCCGTCCCCGCCACGTTCCACGGCGCCGACGTGGCCACCTTCTCTCGCACCATGGTGAGGCTGCGGTCGGCCCACTTGACGGCAAAGCGGTTGATGGTGTCGGCCGTTGCGCGGGGGTCCGCTAGCGGCTGCCCGTCCTTCCCTGTGATGTGCAGGCGTACGGTGGAGCGGAAGATGTCAAGGCGTCTCTCATCGGCGGCGGCGCGCTGGCGCATGCTGCGGTCGCGCACCACCTGCACGGTGCAGCGGTAGCCGCTCTTCTCCGGTGCGCCTACCGACAGCGCGGCGGCGGCGAGGCCAGAGTGCTTGTCGTCGTACCGGTAGCGCTCCCACCGCGGTGTCCCCTGCGCTACACGCTGCGCGCATGTAGGGCAGCTGCTCAGGTGCCGCTTGCCCCAGTTCCGCACGCTGCGGAGGTCGCTCCGGGTAATGACGGCGATGCCAGTAGTGCGCGCAGCCTTCTCGTTCTTAAAGTTGATGCTGTTGGGGCAGAATGGGGTCATCGACTCTGTCGCCGCCTCGGAGAGCTGGTTCAGCAGCGTGCTGCCCACTCCCGAAGCCGTCTGCAGCTTCTGCTGGACGACCTCGAGCAGCCTGTCCACCGCCGGGCTGCCCGTCGCGAACTTCTCCTCCTTGACTTCGCCGCGAGCTTTGGCAGCCATGTACTCTCCCTTCGCTACACGTAGGTTTGTGACACGCGTGATGAGGGCAATGAACGCGGCCTCCTGCTCCTCCAGGACGTCCTTGAGTATCGCCTCCTCATTACGCAGTTGCTGCATCTTTTCTTGGTGCGCGGCATGTTCCTGCTGCATCATGGACTGTATCTGCTCCGCCGTCACGGACATGGGTGTGTGTGCTCGTGTGGGAGAGGGGGCGGAGAGGGGAAGGCAGGAGGAATGGTGACACGATAGGAAACTGGAGTAGAGGAGCAAAGGAACCAACAGAAAGGCTGCGATATGTATGGATTCTTCCTATGCAACTCAGTGGACAGAAGAGGGGAGGTAGGAACAGCAACAGCGGGCGCGACGGCATGTGTGTGTATGTGTGTGTGTGCTGGCCGCCACACAACATCAAGCGCAGGAGCGGGATGCAGCGAGTCCCTGGACGAGGAGGCTTGGGACCACCCCAGTGCGCCCCCCCTTTCCTTCACGCTGCCAGTGGTGTGTCAGGGTTATGGGAAAGGTGTCCGATATCAAGAAGGAGAGGGGGGAAGGACTTGCACAATCGACGCAACGCGGGGACCACCACAACGCCTCCCACCGTGCTGTCTAGCGCACCAACAGCAGTGGTTCAATCCTTCGGCGCCACATCGAATCGAAGCGCTCGTCCACCGCCTGCAGGCCCGCCTCGAGGGTGATGTCCGAGGTGTCAAAAAGCTCCAGGTTGCCCTTCTCCTCTGTGAAGCCCTTCTTGGCCAGTACCTCCTGCTTCGCCGATAGCGGCGCCTGGCTCGCCACCCTTCTCCGCGCCTCCTCCTCGCTGAGCTTGTCGCGGGACTGCACCCGCGCAACGGCTACATCGGGGCGGCAGTGGGTGAGCCAGACATCTGAGCAGAGGCGCAGGGTGCTCCCCATCTCCAGCAGGAGCGCCGCCTCGACCACCAGGACAAGGCACCGCTGCTTCCGGATGGTAAACGCCTCCCTCTCCGCCTCGTGGAGGTGATCCACTATGGCGGCGCTGATGTGAGGCCAGCAGATGGCGTTCAACTGTTGCAGTTTGGCCTTGTCGGCAAAGACGAGTGCCCCAAGAGCTTTGCGGTTCACCATCGGCTGCCCGCTGCCGGCTTGCTGCGAGGACGTCGACGGGGACGGCGCTCCCTGCTTTTCAAGGATGGCCTCCCCAAAGCACTCGATGAGCTCGTGGTAGCAGGGCTTGCCAGGTAAGTAGATATTGTGACCCACAAGGTCCGCGTTCACGTACTTGACGCCAACAGCAAGTGGCAGGGCAGCCTGTGGCGCCGGGTTCGTCGCTGAGGAGCTGGAGGAGACAGGAACGACCGATGCCATGGCAAGGGCACGCTCGGCGGAAATCGGCTCGGCTGCCGCACCGGAACCAGAAGCGCCAGCAGCGCGCAGCTGGAGATTGAAGGCGGTCTGGACGAGTCGGTGGCATCGGGCGGTCTTGCCGCTCGCGATGGTACCCGTGAATCCGACGACAATCGTGCTCTGTCGGAGAACCTTGGCTGCAAATAGCATGTGTGTGTGTGTGTGCTTCTACCTTGTGTTTGTGTCTGGGTTTGTTGAATGGGAGATGCTATGCACTTTTACCACATGGAGAGGGCCCCACCAGAACGAATAGAGGATGCAATGAGGGCAACAGGGAAATGGATGTGGTGTCGCTCCCACTTGCACTATGGTGTGTCACAGGCCACTCTGCCAAAGGGAAACGCCAGTGCAACTGCTCACCAGCAGCGTGAAGTGTCCCCCCAACCCCCAGAGGGGGAAGGACGGCCTCCTCACCCTCAGACACGCACCGGAGCGATCTTCCGTGCAATGCGGCATGGATCTGCCACTCTCCTTTCTTCTCTCTCCACTTGCTCTCTTCTCGTTCTATTAATCATCATGTTTATCTCTTCTGCTCGGCCCGGTTAATGAGACAGTCTTACGCATTTACAACAACAGAGAGCATCATTCTTACTAGTGAAACAGACGAGCAGTGGGGGAGAGGGAAGGAGGAGGAGGCGGGGGGATGGTGGTGGGTGGACAGAGGAAGGGAGAGCGTCCACCCACGACAACAACAACCGCCGGCCTCCTCCATCTCTGAAGACACGACAGCCCGTTAAGCGCGCGTGCATCGGATACATGCCAACAAACAGGAGAAATGAAAAGGAAGAGAGAGAAGGGAAGGAGAAGAGGGGAGGGCGGAGAGGTGGAGGTGCAGGGGGGAGGGGAGGAGGGGGGTCATACTCGCCGGAAGGCACAAGGGGAACGCGCGGAGGCAAGATGATGCAGATGGGGAAGGGGGTACACGACAACGTGGCAGGGGCGAGGAAGCACGGGAAGGACAGGGAGCCCGGAGAGAGAGGGGTAGCGATGGCGCACTCTACCGCGGTGCGGTGCCCAGAGTTCTCCTGGAAGCGGGGAAGGTCTCTGCACTTGCTATTGGATGTGGACCCTTAATAATGCTGCTGCCCCCCGCTACGCCTTGACGGTGGTTGTGGTGGTCTTGGCGGCAGTGCTGGCGCGTGCGGCACCGGAGGCAGCGGGCCGGGTGTGGCTCGCCATCTTGGTGCCGTCCGCACCGGTGGTGTACTTCCTCTTCTCGCGGACCTCCTCAAAGGTGATCTTCTGGGCCTCGCCCTGGGCCGCCCCCTCGGCCACGACCTTGGCGACGGCGTCCTTCTTGTCGGTGCCGGCCGCCTTAAGTGCGGTAGCGTCCAGCTGCACAAACGCGAACGTCCGAATGTCGCTGGGGTCGCTGCGCGCGGCCTTGGACTCCACCTTCACCAGCGACACCGGGATGTCCGCCGGCAGCATCGCACGCACGGTCTCCTCCGTGCTCGCGTGCGGCAGGTTCTTGATGATGACGTCGTAGAAGATCACCGGTGCGGCGCCGGCACCGGTGCGGGCGGGACGCTTCTTGGCCTCCCCCGTTGCTGGTGCGGTGGCAGCGGCGGCGGTGGTGGTGGCGGTAGGAGCCTTCTTTGCTGCGGCAGAGGCAGAGGCGGTGGTGGTGGTGGTGGCAGAGACCTTGCGGGGCCCAGCAGCCGCGCCAGCAGCCGCGCCGGCCGCAGGCTTACCCTTTTTCTTCTCCTCCTTCGCCTTGTCGGCAGCGGGGGCCGTCGCCGGTTTGTCGGTCACGCGCACCGGTGCCGTCGGCTTCTTGCCGTCGGTGGCCTTCTTCATCTTGAGGGCCTCGGCGAAGCTCTGCGGTGCCTTGGGTGCCTCCTCCACTGCTGGGACAGCGGGGGGTGCAGAGGGAGCGGGGGCGTCCGCGCTGGCGGTGGTGGCGTCGACCGGTGCTGGTGCAGCCGGCGCAAGCGCCTCCTCTTCCGCCGTGGTGGGCTCCGGTGCCACGGCCACCGCCCCGGCTGCCGCGGGGGGCATAGGGGGGGCGGTCGCGGGTGGCTGCTGCGCGAACATGGGAGGCGTCTCGAGCGCCCACGACTCCGCCACGTCGGCGGCGGCGCTGTCAAACGTTAGCACATCGGAGACGACCGCGTACGCCTTGGCGGCCACCTCGCGCAGCTCAAACACCTGCTGGAAGGGCTGGCCGGCAGTGGTGGAGGCAAGTCCTGCAGCTGAGCCGTGGATAGCGCCATCAAGCGTGACGGTGATGTTGCCCGAGGCAGTGCGGCCGACGCTGACGGCCTTGAGCTCGACGCGGCTAACCTTGCCAAGGCTCCCGAAGCTCGCGTCGCCCTCGAGCAGCCTCTTCAGCTCCGCGGTGCTGCCCGTGACGGGGGGCTGCGTGAGGTGGCGCACGGTTGCGGTAGGGGCGTAGAAGGACGGCAGTTCGTCTGGCCTCTCCACCAGTGTGGTGTAGTACCGACGCGCGAAGCTGACGCCAACGGTCTGGGCGATAGGGCTCGTCATGGCTGCAGGGAGGATATGGATGTGGGGGAGATGGGGGGGTTGCCGCGGCAGAGGCAGTCGAACGAAGAACAACGGTGGTAGTTGCGGTAGTTCTGGCTGCTACAATGTCCCCACAAAACACACAAACGGACGGAGAGAGGAAGGAGTGGGAGAGTGGGTGAGCGCCAAATGATGAACTCCTTCCAGACAAACAGTCTACGAGACTTGATAAGGATGGGACGAGTGGGAGGGAGCTGCTGCCGAGGGATGGAGAAAGGGGAAGAGCATGAAGGAGTGATGGTGGTGGTGGTGGTGGTGGTGCGCATCTGATGAGCGAGCATGCAAGGAAACCATTTCCCATCTGTACGGCGGCATCTCATCCCATCTACGGCACAGGCTTCAGCCGTGTGACCCGCACCCCAGTGGTGCTCTTCTTAACAAAGGTCTGTCACACACATATACAGCGAGACGGGACAAGACGATACGCACGGCACCAACAACAGCAGCGGCTGCGATGACGGTGCGCGCCATGGAATCACAACGATGCGCCACATTGGGGGAGATGGGGGGGAAGAGGGGGGCAGAGGGAATAGGGCAACCGCCTCTGTGTCCCCTCGAACCTCGTCCCTTGAGCCCATCTCCTTTCCATTTCTCCTTCCTTTCCTACGCCACGGAGTGGGTCTTCCCGGCCACTGCCTCACCGCTCGCATTGGTGTTGCCACCACTACGAGAAGTCCAGGCAAGCCGCTGGCGCTCCTCGGGGCTCATGGCTAGCTTCACGTCGAGGAGCTGCTGGGCATCCATAACCTTCCAGTTGCTGTGCAGCCGCGTGCACTTATCGCAACGACATGTCACACGCAGCCCAGCAAACCCAGCGGCGCGGCGCTGCTCGGTGTGGAAGCTCCGGCAGTGATCGTCCGAGTTGAAGAGGATGGGGTTGGGGATCGGGCGGTACCCGTGGGCGGTGCGTTGGATGGCGCTGCAGTACCCACAGCGCACGTAGAACTTCTGCAGAAACCGGTTGCTCGACATGCTCAAAAGTGTAAGGAGAAGAAGAGCAGGAACTGTATGTTTGGGTGTCCTTTGCCTTCTCTCCTGTGTTCGGCTTCCTCCTCCCACGACGGAATGACCAGCGACGCCCAATCAAAGCGCACGCAGGCAAAGGAGGTAGGCAGCACAAGAAGGGGGGTGGGGGGAAGGAGTTCTAATCGAGCACTGTGAGTGAGAGAAAGAAGAGGATAGAGCGGTATATGGTTGGTACGAGGGGAAGAGGGGGGGGGGAGTTCCGTCACATCGTCCAAGACACTCATCCTCCATATGCATGGGAAGATGATTAGATGGCTGGTAGGCTCCGTGAGGTCCGGTGACGCGATTCTCTAGGAACACCCTCTCTTCTCTGTGGATGGAGAGGCGGGTTTTCCAGGTCTCTCACACACACGCACGAGTTCACTTCTTTTTTGGGTACAGGCACTCCCCCCTCTCTCCCGCTCTTTCAACCGTTTTCGCTGCACTGTGCAGAAGGAGAAACACGAAGAAAGAACCAGACATGTAGACCGAGCAGTAGCGCATGCAGGTCGCAAACGAGACACACACACACACATATATAGGATGTGCAAGCAGAACGTCCGAAGAAACCACCGCCGACACAACAAAGGCAAGACAGGAAAGTGGCAGAGGCTGTGGTGGTCAGAGCAGAATCACCCACTTCACTCCGTCCTTCAACACTACGCGACCAGTTTTCTCCTACGAGGGATAGCGGCGGTCCTTCCCTTACCCTTCCCCTTACCGCTGCTGGCGAGGGACAGATCCAGGCCGAGCATCTGCCCGTCCTTCAGCGCTTGCTGGCCAGCCGCGGTCAGATTCTGTTGCCAGCGGCAACTGGGGCAGAAGCCCTCCCAGTGGGTAATCTGTGGGTGGAGAGGGGACTGGCCCTCCTCGACAGCGCCGGTGCGGCTACGGATAGTGGCCTCGTACGGCTCACCACAGCAGCTGCACTTCCACGTGGCGCGCAGCTTGCTGGTGCAGCAGAGGCCAGCTATGTTGTCCTGTTTGCCGTTGTCCACGAGCTGGGCGACCAACTCGGGATGCTTCTCCTTCAGGGACGGGCTATGGGTCTGCTCGCGCAGCACCTCGGAGGCGAAGCGGCCCTTGCAATTGTTGCACCCCGCGTGGAACTTGGTCCGCACAGACACATTCTTCCGGTATGGCGTGCCGCAGAAGCTGCAGATCCAGTGCAGGCGCCGGTGGTCGTTCCAGCGCACATCGCTGAAGGGGATGCTCAGCTCCTCCTCGTTCTTCTTCACGTCGAGGTCGGCGATTACGCTGGCGTAGCGGTTCGCAAAGCTGGCCAGTCGGTTGGAGTCTCGCGTCACCCAGTTGATCCCACGCAGCGGGAGTTGGCGACTCACACTATAGTTCAGATACATGGCGCCGTAGTGCATGTTTGGCCACACACCAGACCATCGCGACTTCTGCTTGAACTCCGCCGCCGCCACCACACGCGTCTGGCGCAGCATTGTCGGGAGGCGATCCGCTACACAATGGGGAGGGAGGGAGGTGGAAAGGAGAAGGAAGCAGACAGACAGACAGAGAGAGAGGGATATGAAAACGCTAAGAGAGCCACTGACGACAGTAATGCGCCGTCGCTTACCGCGGGGAAGGCGTTGGAGGGGAGAGAGGGAAAGAAGGGAAGCGTCAAAATAGCGCAGTGTGTCTTGTTGTTGCTGTTCCCAGTGCGTCGATGAAGGAACACCCACGGCGGTGGAGCTCCGTTGCCTGGCCACCACCACCAGCGCTGATGTTGGCAAGAACTCGCTCTCTGCTCCGCCCCCCCCCCCCCCACCACCACCACGGTGCCACGCCCAGTCCCTACCAGTAGCGGAAGGGGAGGGGGGAGGGGGTGATAACGATGTATGTCTGCTTTATTCTTCTCGTTAGCACGTGTTGGGGGGGGGGGGAGGGAGGAATCATAAAGGGGGAAGTGGGTTGGAAAGCACGTACTGTGAACAAGAGATACACACCCAACACACACGCGGGAAAGGTGATGCACTCTCTTTTATGTTACGATTTTCTTATAAACGTATGTATTGAGTTAGTGATGTATATATATGTGGAGGAGGAAAGAGTGCCGCTGTGCGACGTCGGTTGACTGTCATTCTGCTTTGAGACTGACACTGCCGTCCGTGGAGGCCACGCGAGGGAGGGAGGGTACACGTTGTCAATCCGGCCGTGCCTCTGGACGGGTGGGTGGGGGAGAGCGCAGTGAGGCAGTATCGGGTTCTGTAGCTTGCCCTGCCCTTCCAGGCACACACAATATACACCGGCTAGGCAATGAGGGAATCGCTGTTGTGTGCGAGTGGCTTAGGCGGTGGTGGCTTCCGCTTCAGCTCGCGCGGTGGCGGCTTGCGGCTGCGCTTCTCCCACTTGGGCGGGAAGATGAAGAAGAGGCTCAGGCGCAGCGTTGTGAAGAGCACACACCACATAATGATGAAGCGCAGCCACGCCTGGAAGGCGATCTCGTTCATCGCGAACGGGTTGCGTCGCGGGTCCTTGCGCGCGGCCTCGGCCTCGGGGTCGTCCTCCTCGTCATCAGCAAAGGGATCCTTCTTCACCTTACCGGTGTGCATCTCCGTGTAGAACTGATCGTAGCTAACCTTACTCTTCGCGTGCGTGCGCGTGGTGTAGCGGAAGCCACTGTATCGGTTGCCAGAGCCGCCGCCGCCGTCGCCGCCGCCAGCCGCGCCACCCTCCTCGCCCTTCTTGATCCAGACACCATTCTTGACAGCCTCGTACGCCTCCTGGATCTCCTGGAACTTCTCGTGGTTGCCGCCGGGGGCGTCGGGGTGGTGCTTGCGGGCCATCACACGGTACGCCTTCTTGATCTCTTCCTTGGTAGCGCCTTGCTTGACGCCAAGGACGGTGTACGGGTTCTTGCTCGAGGCGGCCAGGCGCAGCTGCGTGTGCAGCGGGTGCGCGGCGCCACCAACCATGGGCACCGGCTGCAGGCCAAAGCCCGGCGGCGACACCGCCGCGACGCATGCCGCGCCGGGCATCATCAAGAGTGTCGTGGTGGTGGCGCGGCGCAGCATGGCGCCCCTAAGTATCACACGGCTCGTCTGCATCGCTTCCCTAGTCGGCACCAGAGTACGCCACACACACACTGAGAGAGGGAGAGGTGTCAGGGAAAAAGAAAGAAGAATAACGGAGGAGAGGAAACAACCTAAACGGTCACCTAAGCGGGAAGGGGAAACAGAAGGGGGGAGGGGGGTAGGCAATGCTCCACTAGAAGAAGAGGACATTCTCATCTAATGTGGATTCATGGCACACAAGGAGAGAAAGAAGGCGCTGGGATGGCGGGGAGGGGAAAGGGGGAGGGAAGAGAGAACCACCGCATGGGCGGCGGTCAATCTCCCTCTCCCTCGTGTACGGCTCACCTTTCTTTATTACATTGTTGCTGATGTTGCTCTTGTCGCTTTGCGCGCCGCGTGTCATCTGCCCGTCACTCTCCCCCTCCCCCCCCCACACACACGCGCGTTACGTGCGGAGGGCATCATGTGCTCACCCAAGCACATCCGCAGACGCGTTGCTGCACCCCCTCATGGCCTACAGACGGAGCGTCAAGGAGCGGTCGAGTCGGGTGGTCGGGCGGCCATCCCCCCCCCCCCCTCCCCCATCCCTCTCTCTACATCAGTGATGACGGGCACGCCCGCACTTGTGGCAGAAGTTGCTCTGCGGTGAGCGGAAAATGGTGGCGCAGAACCTGCAGCCGTCTGGCAAGGCTACAGCGTCGCCGCTGTCCTCGAGCACCTGCACCGTCGCCGACGGCCGCGATGGTGGGGGAGGGGCTAGCACACCGCCGCCTGTGGCATCCCGCAGGACGAGCTGCCGCACCTCCCAGTCGACGCCCTGCAACGGGAAGTAGGCCTCCCGCACCGGCCGCCCGCAGCGCAGCCGCTCCGCCTCTGACTCAAAGACCGTCACGTGGGCCTCCCAGGGCTGGTCGCACACAACGCAGAGGAAGTGGCTCGCAAACTGCGCGCAGCGGCAGCTGCGGCAGGTGGAAGAGAGCGGGTCATGCTCCCTGGCGCCGTGCCCGCAGCGACACTTGGGTGACCACTTTGCAGGGTCCCAGCCACGGCGCCGGCTCAGCCAGCCCTCGCCAATCTCCTCCGGGCTGTTGGGGATGTAGCGGTAGCACCGGCAGTGGCAACCTGCCTCCTGGCACGATGTCCCCGCGTCTTTGCTGCGGTCACCGCTGCTGCCGGGCATTGCGTGGCGGGCCAAGTTGTGTCCACAGAAGCACGTACTTCGACGTCCCAGCCGAGTGCAGAAGTCATCAGTGGCGCCGCTCAGCACGCGAGGAGCGCCTTGGGTCATTGTATGGTCCGGATGGCCGAGTAGGTGACCTGGGGCCACCCGGTCCGCCCCGCCAACGCGCTCCGGCAGGCAGCGCCACACCACGTAGACCCCTTGCTCGAAAGCAAGCATGGCCGCCTCGTTCTCCCTGTTCAACATTTGGCGAGAAGCCGTTGACGGCCCAAACTGCCGAACCGCCGCCAGTGTCTGCGCCTCGCTGGTGCCATCTCGGGGGAGGTGCGTCGCCACGGCACGCGACACCTTCTTGCCCAGCGTACGAATCTCCTCGTGAACCTCCTGGCTGTCGACGAGCTCGCCATACCCGCGAGGTCTACCGACCGCGGAGCTCGGGCTGCTGCGCTGCCGCAGCGTGACCTGTGAACGGCGCACGGCCACGTCTCTCTTGGGCTTCCCATGGTCCTTTGACGAAGAGGGCATCATGGGAGCCTCACCATCTGTGTGAATATGTAGGTGCGGGAGAGAGAGAGGGGGGTAAGGAGGAAGAGGGGGGGGTGGGGGGAGTGTTCGCTCCGAAGGAGCTCAAGCGCATCTGCCCGCATTGGCAATGCAGTCCGCATAAGGAGCCATGGGTGATAAGAAAAGAAAGGAAGGTTCCGTCCTGATGGGAAGATGGAGTAGGGCATCATCCCGCCACCCAACGCACACCGCTTCACGCAGCGTTTACGAGGCACATTTTGTGTCATTGTTGCTGCAATGGGGTTACACTTAGTGGTTGGGAAGGTGGGAGAGAGGGATTATAATCTGTGGATGGATTAGGGAACAAAAAAAAAAGGGGGAGAGGAAGGAAGAAGCGGGTCGCCCTACACGGCCTCGGCCTCGTCCATGGCCGTCAGGCGAGGCATCTCCATGCACTTGGAGAGCGGGACGCCCGCCATCATCTTCCATGTCGTCGCACACGCGCAGATCTTGGTCACCGCGTCGGCCTCCCGAATGTCGTGGTAGCCCTCCACAAGACCCGCCTCACGGATGTTGTGCCCCTCCTCGGCTCTGTTGATCGACAGAGCTGTCGGCAGGTCAACGATGCCGTTGAACAGAGCCAGTGGCAGAAGCAGGCTGCTCGTGAACTGTGCCGCGACGCAGAGAGAGACAATTTGGTATGGATTCATGTTCATGGCGAGAAGGGCGTCGCGCACCCGCATGGTGTCGTGCGGGGTGATATGGGGGTGGCCGATGCCTACAATGCGCGGGACATCCACCTCGTAGACGCGACTGAACCACTCGGTGACGGGGGCGATCATGCGGTCCTGCTCAGCCGCGATCGGTGCGGCGCGGAAGTACAGGTTGTCGTTCTGGAAAAAGGACATGAGGTAGTCGATCCGCGGCGGGATCATCTGCGGCGCAACGTGCAGGGCCCCACTGCACATGTCCGTCATGGGCATGAGCAGCTTGTTGAGGTAGCCCGTCTGCTCGGCGTACTCCTGGGCACAGCAGCACGCCATGGCCTCCGACGGCACCGCCAGCACCTGCGTCGACTCGAAGGCCTTGACCTTGTGGCCGTCGATGGTGACGCCGAACCACCCGGGGTACTTCTCTAGCGGCACCACATCCACGTCCTTCCAGAACACCCGCACCGCGCCGCTGCTGAGCGGCTTGATGGAGACATCCATCTGGTACAGCGAGTCCTCCTCGAGCACCTTGCTGCTCTCGTCCTCCTGGTTCTCGAACTTCCGGATGGCCTCCTCCAGCTGCGCGGGGTTCATCTTGCTCCATTCCTCCATCTTCCTCTCCAGCTCGGCCGTCGACAGCTCGGCGTGCGCACCGGGCTCGGTCGGGACGTTGCTGACCAACTCGGAGACGTCCATCTTGGACACGATGCGGCGGCGCTGCTTCTTGGGGGCAATGCTCGGCGGCGGCGTTGCAGAGGTGCTGCAGTGGCGCTGGGCACCGCCAAGAGCCGTCAGAGTCGCCGCGGCAGCCGTCGCAGCCTTTGGCGATGCCATTGTCGCCCTACTACTCACGGTCTTCCGCACCAGAGAGAGGTACATTTTCGGGGTGGTGTACTTGTGCGGGAGTGTGGGAGTGCTGCGGTGAGGAAAGATCGCGAGCCGAGCGATTAGAGAGAATATCAGCAGGAGGGGGAGGGGGGAATGGTGCTGGACTAGGAAACGACGCAAGGCAGCGAGGCAGGAGAGCGAGGAAAGGTCATGATCCACAGACAATGGCATGTCGTACTGAAGGGGTGGAGGAGGCGGCACAACGCAGAGGGATAGAGGCAAGAACGCCTTCACTCGCGGGGGGGGGGGGGGATCAAGACAGAACGCCAGATGGAGAAGATGTACCAGTACACATGGAGGAAGGGGAGTACCAATGGCATAAATGGAACGAGCCCAGCAACACGGCAACGACGATGGAGCCAAACCACCAAAACGCTGGGGGCAACTCGGATACGGCCCCCAAAGGAAACGGCAGCGGGGGCCCACCCAGAAGCAGCGTAGGTGAGGGAGGGAGGGAGAACGGAGGGATCAGTGTCGCCAGCCCATCGATGAAGGTATGAAGGTTTGTGGGACTCCCCCATCCCTCTTGTACATCACAGCAGATCATAACGCACCTCCACGGAGGAGGTCTCCGTAGGGGTTGCGCATATGAAGTCGGCCATCGTCCAGCGATGAATGGCGTTTGGGTCATTGACAGCGCCGCGGTGTGCCGGATCGGACCGGACACCGGAGAGCTTGTTCTTCAGCTCGCTGTACGTGAAATCGTAGAGGGAGTGAAAGAGGGCTGACGATCCCTCGTAGCGGCCCGAGGTGGGGATCAGCGTGCCTTGCCGCGGGTTGCTGCAGTTGACGCCCTCCAGCAGCTTCAATGCCTCGTAGGTCCAGCGCGAGGTAAGCTGCATTCCCAGCACCATGTCGTGATTGCTGCTGTAGCTGTCGTGGTCGCCATCCGAGGAGGCGAGGCAGACCACGTTTGGTGCGCGGATGCTCTCGCACAGGGCCAGGGCGTGGCAGGTGTCAGCTAGGAAGAGGACTCGCTTGTACCGCCTCTGCGCGTGCATCATCGAGAGAGTCTCTGATATGTCGGAGCTGGACAGAAACTCCGAGTCCTGAAACTTAAAGTTGGCCTTGGCGGCGTGGCCAGAGATGTACAGGAGGATGTTCGAGTTCTCATCGGACAGGAGACGGCGCGTGGGCGGGGTGTTGGCGTCATAGCGGCCCTGCATCACGTTCAAGAAGCGCCGCACGTCCACATCATCGCCGGCGTAGTCGACTTGTGCGCTGCAGCCGTACAGGTTGTCCTGCCGCCGCCGGTTGGGGTCGTTGCGAATGCGCACGGTATCGGTGGTGCTGCGGCTGGCGCCGGTGCTGTAGACCGCGGCAGGGAACGGGTTGCGCGGGTCGCAGGCGAAGGCGTCGCTGAGGAAGAGGAGAATGTGGTCGTCATCAATGCCGTGGTGGCGCAGCAGGTGGTAGAAGGTCAGCGCGTTGGCGGTGTGGCGGTAGTTGAAGAAGTAGCGAGAGCCGCCCACAATGACGGCCCAGTGGTTTGTGCGTCTGTCGCTGACGGCGGCGGCCACCGCCTGCTCCTCCTCCTGCTGCTGTTGCTGCAACGGTGGTGGTGGTGGTGGTGGTGGCTGCGAGGCGGCAGAATCGGGTGAGTCTCTGTCTAGCTCGGGGTGGTGATCCGTGATCAATCCGGGTTCGTCGTCCAGGAGGAAGAAGGTCTCGTCTTCGTCAAAGACTGCGGCCTCGTCTTCATCGGCCGCGGGCAGTGCCGAGGCAGGGAGCACGCACAGCGACACAAAGGCAACGGCAACCAAAAGGGCGAGGAGGACGGCCGCCATGGTCCTCCGCGTGGAGGTGGGGCGGCGGTGGCTTCGAGGCAGGCAAGCCATGTTCACCGCGGTCGAAGGCAAAGGAGGGGGGAGACGACCTCCCTTGCGAGAAAGGCAAAGGGGAAAAATACTACGAGAAACAACAAGTGAAGTATTGGGCTTAGATAAGGCGGAAGCTGGAGGGAGGGGGGGGAGGGGGGAGTATATGCAATGGCACTGGCACTTCTCCGCCTCGCTGCGGGAGGTGGCTGCGAATGAGAAAAGGGGAAGGGGCCAGCCCAGTAAGCGGGTGGGAGCGCACGCATCGCGACATGAAGAGTAGTAGTAGTACCTATGGTAGTGGTGGTTGCTGTGGTTTGTAGGCGTAATGTACATCGCTGACACAGAAAGGAGGAGTACAAGTATCCTCATATAGTCGTGGTCATCGATCTCCTTCTTGGTCAAGGGAGAAAAGTGGGTGAGAGTAAGAGAGTGAGAAGCGAACAGCCAGCCTCACACCGCTCCCCTCACTCATGTAAGTAGGCGCTCGCTGCTTGTGTGCTCTTGCAGGCGCGGTGGTAGTCGCATCATGGACAAGGGAATCTCATCCACGTTGGCGCAGCCAAGGTACGACACCATGTTCGCCAAGTCAGAAGGGTCGAAAATCCCACAGCAAAGGTTGCCGCCGCCATTGTTGTTCACCGCGGTGCTCGACGCCACGCCGCCTGGGCTTACGGGACCGTTGCTCCAGATCAAATCGAATCCGCCGATGCGCGTCTCGCCACCACTGCGGCGCTTCTCGAGGTCAATCACGTTGAACATGTCCTCGAGCATGTTGAACTTGAGGTGGTAGTCGGCCGGTGTCTCTGCCGTAAGCGACGGAGAGGCGTTTGTTTCAATGAGCCACGGCCGCAGCTCATCGTCGAGCATGACGTCGTAGCCGTAGAGTTCCGTGCAGTGCTTGTCGTGCACCATGGTCCTCTGCACAGCGAACAGCGTCCGCAGGATCATGCGCTGGATATCGGCAAAGAGCTTGTTTGTCCGCTCCGGCCCGTGGGTGGCTGTCACAACGGTGCGCAGATTGCGGATGCCAAACTTGCACCCGGACTGCGCCGTGTACTTTGGGTTCGTCTTCTGCACCGCCACGTTCGTCACGTGGATGAAGGTGTTGTCAATGTCGTCGAGGGAGTACCGGTGGTGGCAGAAGCGCGCGAACCCGGTGCGGTGCAGCCACACCACGAGCGGGTTGTAGCTCTGGACAAGCACGTAGATGCGGAGGTCGTATTTCTTGCCGCCCACAAGATGGGGGTTGGCAATGTACCGCTGCGCCAGGTACGGCTCCACCTGCTCCACGCCGTAGGGGTTGCTGAGGGTTGCGGTTGCGGCGTTGCCCCCACCACCGCCACCACCACCCCCGCCCCCACCAAGGATACCCTGCCGCTGCCTAAAGTCCCGGCGCCACTCCGATATTTGCGAGAGCTTTGAAAATAGGAAGATACCCTTACCCTGCGCCTTGGCGGGGGGCTTCATGATCCAGATCGCGCTGGGGTGGCGGCGGAACTCCTGCTCAAAGAGCCCGTAGTCCTGCGGGAGGGAGAAGGTCACGGGGAAGAAATCCCACTCGGCGGCCTCGTCGGCGTCGCACTCCTTCTCCACGGCCTTCCTCATGCGCTTGAAGTTCTTCACCATGACATCCTTGCGCGTGAGCTCGTAGTGGTTTCGGAAGTGGTTCAGCCGCTGGTGGTCGTCCAGCCGGATGTGGTCGTAGTTCTCGCGAATCCACGACACGTCAGCCCAGTAGTAGTCCCAGTCGTACTCGCTGTCCGTCTCGATCCAGCCGCGGCTGCGCATCACGTCGAGGATGGTGTTCCGCAGGAAGCACTTGAAGCGAACAGGGCCACCGTTGCTGACTCCGCCACGACTGCGCCGGTCGCCGCTGAAGCCCCCAACACCACCGTTGTTGTTGTTGTTTCCAGCGGGGCGTGAGTGGTACATTCGGTAAGCATCCATGCACACACACGAAAGAGAGGAGAGTCACAGAGAGAAGCCCCCTTCTCACTGATAGATGTGGTCCACTAGTGCACCAAAAAGCTGCTTTGAGAAGTAGGAGGGAAGGAGGGACGGAGTAAGGAAGGCGTGTTTCGACGCTGCATCGCGTGCGCAGCACACACACACACACACTCGTCGAGCGCGACAATAGAGCGAAACCCGAGAGAAGAAGAAAGTGAGAGGACAACGCAAAGGGGGTGAGGAGAGTGAACATGTCGACTGCGACCCCCGTCACCATCCCGCAACCTTCCCCCACTCCCCACCCCAACGACAGTGGTGGTGATGGCAGAAGGAGATTTCTCCCTTTCTCTGTTCTGTTCTGCTCCGCAGGTGAGTTTGGGGGATCTAGAGAGCAGGCAAAGGCCCGCGTGCACACACCCTCACAGCCACACGCGGAAAAAAAGGGGAAGAAGAGCTGAACTGGACGCATATCGCACGCCGCCTTCGTACTCCCCCTCTCACTAGGTGGGAGCCGGCGACCGCTTGGGAGGGGAGAAGAAGGGGAGCCTGAATCGATCTCGCTTCGACTGCTTTTCAGCGCCTGGCCCCTCCTCCTCCCCTTCCCTTTTGTCGCCCCCGTTGCTGCCCGTTGCGCGCGGGCTGGTGCGCCGGTGATGGGTAATCTTGGTCCAGACGCCGAAGCGGCTGCTGTCCTTCCGCTTGTTCCCTCCCTCTGGTGGCGCCTCCGCAACCTCATGCTCGTCCCAATCTCTCACCGGTTGCCGTGGTCGTGCAGGGGAGAGCGGAGGCTTTGCCATGGTGTGGCTGCTGCCGTGGTGCCCGCTGTGGAGTAGTGTCGAGGACAGAAGGCTCAAGTCGCCATGCTCGCTCGCGTTGCTTCCAGAGTCGACCTCTACCAAAAGGTCTCCGCCACTCGAGCGCCGCTGGCGCCGCACCTGTGGCAGTGAAGGAGCAGCGGACGGCGGCGAGGTCGCAGGGGTTCGCGAGCCGGGTGTGTGCAGGGCGGCCGGCATCTGATACTGCTCAGCGTCGGCGGTCAGCGGGTCGCCACCTCCGCCGCGAGCCCTCGCAGGGGACGAGTGGCGCCAATGGGAAGAAGAGGAAGAAGTAGGAGAGTGAAGCACGTGCACTGGCGGCTTCTGCACGCTGCGGCGGCGGCTTGGCTGGGGTCGCGAGGGCCTCCCCGCGTCGCCCGCCTTGTCCCCCCTCCTCCTCCTCCTTGTTGCTCGGGGGCGTTGGTAGGATGCGATGGCGTCACCACTGGTGAGCTGGCCCTCTTCCTCGTCCTCGTCCTCGCTGCTGGTGGTGATGTCGCTGCTGCTGGTGGTGCTGTCGCCGCCGCTGGGCCTGTGACGGCGGTGAAACGGGAGGAAAATGTCGCGGAGTTGCCTCCTGCGGCTTCTCTCCGCACTCGCCGCTCGCAGCGGTGGCGGTGTCCGTGACAACGATCGGCTCTTCGCGGCGGCGGAAGACGTCGCGGAGCTTCCTCGGCCCTTCTCTGCAACGCCAGCCACCCGTTTACCCTTCCTCGCCCCACCAGCGTCACCACCACCGATCCCATCAGCCGAGACGGTGAACTGCTCCGCCATCGCGAACGGGTTCAGCCCCGCAAAGGCCCTCGCCCGCTGGATGCGCTGGGCGGCCAGCATCCACAGCACACGGCCGTAGGACAGCACCTCGCCCGGCCCGGCGCCCTGCACAGCAATGAGGAACGTGATGAAGTCGTTGCGGGTGCGGAAGTCCAGCACCAGCAGGACCGCGTCCTCGGGCGAGTCCAGCCGCTTGTACTCGGGAATGATGTAGTAGAGGCGGTAGGGATGGTAGGAGGGGCCCGTGATGCTGGCGAACAGTGGGCAGCGGTGGCGGCGCAGCACCTCAAAGGCGGCAGGGCCGCACAGCACCCCGGCAACATCCTCCCACGACCCAGGCCCGCAGTCCGCCTCGGCACGCTCCTCGTACCCCATCACCCCTCGAGGGAAGTACATGCGTGCGTGGTGGAGGGGGAAGTGGTGTAGCTCCTTGGCCCGCCCCAACGGGTTGGGCGGGGTGGGGTGGGTGGTGGGGACAGCAGCAGCCGCTGCCGTTGCCCCAGACCACGCGGAGAGAGGGACGAGAGGAACAGGCTTTCCGTTCGCCGCGATACCAACGACGGTGCTGCCAGGGCGGGGAGTGTGGCGTGCATGGTCGACGGTGCTGGCAGCCAGCGCCGCAGCGCTGGGGCCGCGCATGGCTGGTGGGGCGTTGGTGAAGGGTGGGTTCATCGAGCCTTGTGGGTGGTGGGGCGGCTGGCGGCGCAGGAGCACCACAGACTGTGGCGACGACGACAGCGGTGGAGCTGGGGAGGCGGTGCCGGGAGAGATGCGGGCTGCGAGTGTGGACGGTCGTCGCAGAAACGCAGGCGGCGCAGACGGCGTGCGTTGCGGAACCGTTCTGCCTGGATACACCGAGGCAGCCATAGGAGGAGGCGGGGGACAGTTGAGGCGCTGTTGCTGTTGCTGTTGCTGTTGATGCTGCTGTGCGGGGGAGGCAGGCCTCCCGACCGCCGGGGACGACTGGGGAGACAGAGCTCTCGCGCGGCTCGCCATCCGTGAGGCCGTGGCGTTGGGTCCGTGCGCCACCGCAGATCCTCCCGGCATGGGGGGCCCGCCAGGAGCAGCGTACTGTGGTCGAGACGGGGGTGGGGGTGGGCCGGGCAGGGGCATCCTCCCCACAGCAGCCCCAGGCGGACGCTTGGCGAGCATCGGCCGCGGCGGGGTGAAGTCGCGGGGGTAGTGGTCCTGCTCCCGCAGGTAAAATGAGTTGGAGGGACGCATCTGCGCCGCCTGGTGCGCGCGCGGGGGCGACCGCATCATGTGCATCGCCGTCAGCGGCCCACGCGGCCGCTGCATCGCTGTCGGGTGGGCCGCCAGTGCCGGTGCATTGCGGGGCGGGGAGGACATCGGCCGTGCTGTGGTATTCAGACTTGTCGACGGCGACACGGGACGTGTGGGTGGTGGCGGTGGCATCGCCCTCACTGGCGGCACGGCGCCTCCGCTGAATCGCGGGTGGTTCAGGTCGAGCCACAGCACGCGCTGGTCGCCGTGGCCTGCCTTGATAGGTACAAAACGCCCCGAGACGCTCGTGGCGAGGGAATCCGCGCGCGACGAGCCCTCCCACCCAAATGCAGATGAGGATTGCCGACCGGCCCGCAGGGACCGAGGTGGCGTCCGAGCCGGGGTTCGGGTGTTCCCCAACGAGGAGCCCACGGAGGAACTCAGGTGGTGGGACACAGGTGGCACATCGGTGGGAGCCAGGCGTGTGGACTGCGACAATGGTGCCGACAGCGTGCGGCGGTGGATGATGTTCTGCGTGAAGGAACGGCTGGGCGGGGGCACAACCGCGGCGGTGGCGGCGGCGGCGCGCGAGGGGGACTGCGCTTGCTTCACGAACACCCCAGAGTTGTACAAGCTCACCTCGCGCCTCCCCCCCACAGCTGGCGCCTGGGCCAGCTGCCGTCCTTGGGGGCTGGCGCGTTTGCGCGCTGCTGCTGTCACCGCGCCATCGCGCTGGACCCTCTCCACGAGAAACAGAAGCTCCTTGCCGTCCTCAGACAGCCGCACGTGCGACGGGATTTTCTGCCCCCGCAGCCGGATGTCCACCGGCACCCCTCGCTGTTGCAAGAGGTGCAACGCACGCACCATTGTGGTCTCCGCCCTCGCCTGCCTCACGGCACGGGTGGGCGACATGTCGTCACTGCTGTGTGGGTCCTCACCGTCTCGGTGCCGGTGCTCGCCACTGCCGGGTAGCCAATGGGCACGTCGCTCCCTGGGCACCGACTCCGTCCGCAGTTTGCGGCGTGGGGTGTGCAAATCCGTGGTGTCGGGGCTGCGGCCCACTCCATCGCTCCGCTTCCGGCTCTGCCTCCACGCAAACAGCGTGTCGCGGTTGCTGTGGAACACGTCCCTCAGCTCCTCCTCCAGCTCAGTCGTGGCCGCTGCCGCCCCCTCCGCCGCCTCGTTCGCCCCAGAGGAAGAAGAAGATGATGAAGAGGACGATGGAAGGGAGGAGGACCCTGGTGGGTTTCCTGCAGAGAGTGCGGCGAGTTTCCTCCGCCACTCGTCAAGAGCTGTCCGCGGCGCCGAGTGCTGCTTCTTCTCCGCCGCGGCCATCGACTTGAGGCGCGTCGGCGACACATGCAGCCGCTCCGACTGGATCGACGCGAGACGCTCGGGAGACATGCACGGTGGCGGCGTGCCCCGGTCAGAATCGACGGGCGAGGGAAGGATGTCGTACTCGGGATCCCGCGCGGTCAACGGGGATGGGCTCTCCTCTCCTGTCCCCGTCCCCGTCCCCGTCTGCGGGCGAACACGGGGCAGCGCGACAGCTGGCTTTGCGGCGGCCCGCCTTGGGTCATGGCTACCCTTCTGGGCCTCTGCGTGGTCGTACTGTTGGTGGTGGTGGGAGGAGTAGTTCGCATCGTGCCCCACCCCGTCCCCAACATCCACTGGAATCTCTTCTTCCTCATCCGCCTGCCTCCGCGCGCTCCTCTGCGACTTTGTTGAGGAGACATGTTCCTCGAGCCGGCTGCGGCCGTCGCCCATGACGGTGGCGTCCCCCATCGGCGCCATGGTCCCATCCCCCTCCTCCTCCGGCGTGGGGGATGGGGTGGCGGTATGCGCACTGCGGTTGCCCAGCGGCGACGCCTCGCCCTCGCTTTCCGGCCGTTGCGTGCCCTCGGGGTTGTGCAACGGGTGGAAGCCTTCGGCGTCCCGATCGTAGGACCCGCCGTCGCCCTTATCCGAGTCAGGGCTTGACACCGTATAGCGCTGCTGCTCAGGCGTGCCTTCGCGCGAGGGCAGGGAATGGAGTGTGGGCATAGAGACGGAGGGGAAGGGCGTCACGTCGTCAACACTGGCGGCGGCGCCTAGCGATGGGTCTCCCTCCCTCTCCTCCTCACCTTTCATACAGGAGGGCCTGCCCAGATGCCGCTGCGTCCCCTCTGCCCGCTCGCCGTCGTACCCTCCCCGTGCCTTGTTGGGCGACAGAGTGGAAGGGTCTGGGTTGGGGATGGCAAGATCACCGTCGTCGCTGTCCTCCGCGCTGCGACCCGCGCGCTCTGGCGGCACCCTCGTTACGTGAGGCCCAAGGCCAAGCTTCTTCAGCTCAGTCGCGATGGCGCGTGACAGTGCTTTCGGCACAGGATGGGCCCCCACCTCCTCTTCCTCGTCCTCAGCTGTTCCCCCTTTGTGTGGAGAGCCGCTGGAGGCGGAGGAGGAGGAGAGAGGGGACGAAGGAGCTGCGGCGGGGCCGGGTTCCTCCTCGGCGCTGCCGCGGTGGCGTGTCGTCAGCTCAAGGCGGGGAGCAGGCCGCCGTGGCCGCTGCTGCTGCTGCTGCGGAGGGCCGTCGACTTGATCGTCGTTCCGTGCGCGCGTGACCCAGCCTCGCTGCGCGTGCTGTCGCTTCATCATCGGGCTGGTGCCCGCTCGAGGCTCGTGAGGGAAGTCTCCGCTGACCGCGTCAGACAGTGTCTCGCCCGCCACGGCACCGTCCCGTCCCTCTTGCCTCGCCTTGTGAGTCACTCCTCTCCCTGCGGAGCGCGCGGCCTCGATGGCCAGCGGGCCGATGTCGACAGTGCGCTTCGCCAGCATCGCCTCAATGTCTTCCCGACTGCGCTGGCAGAGGATGGCGAGCAGCCGCTCACTGTCCTCCTCCTCCTGAGCCATCCGTGCCCGGCGGCGCGCCACCTCCGCGTCGAGACGCGAGGGACTCGATATGAGTCCCTCCACACCACCACCTGCGGGATGCGGGGGGCGTTGCTGGGACAGGTATCTATCACGAGGGTCAAAGCCAGAGTCGAGCTCGTGGCGACGGTGGGGATGGTTGGGGCCGCGACCGCGGCTGTCGTTGATGTCCTCATTATGGTCGGAAAGGACTGCCGCGAACGGTTCGCTGCGGTGCTGGCGGTCTTGGGCTGTGGGGGAGGGATCAAACAGGGGCCGCACCGCCTCGCGACGCGCACGGTCGGCCGCCCGGGCCTCATGATCGACCCCGAGGAACAAGGGCGAGGAAGAATAGGGGAAGTGCGGGCTCCTTCCCCGCTGCCGATCCGCCTCTCTCCTTTGCGCTTCGGCAGCCCCCTCGCCGGCGGGCCTGAGCGGTGGTGGGGGAGGCAGCTTCGACAACTCCGACACCGATGACGACAAGTCAGCGAGGGCCACACGGCGTCGTGCAAGTTCGTCCAGTGCATCGTTGCGCGGCAGGGAAGGGAAGGACTCGGCAGCGGCGGTGGCGGCGGCGGCGGCGGCGCTGCTGTACAGCGTATCTGATGAGGTGGTCCATGGATCAGGAGAGGCGCTGTTAAGAATGGAGTCTACTATGTTGCCTGCTTCCCTTCGTGGCCCTGTTGCTGTTCCCTCACCAAGGCGGTAGGTAGGAGGGATGGCAGCAGCAGCAGCAGCGCTTGCTCGTGTGGAGTGGTGCTCACTCAGTGTGGCGTCGATAGCCTGCATCACTTCTTGCAGTCTGTCTCGCAAGTCCGTCACACCACCTCCGATGGCAGCTTCCTGTTGAGGCGCGTATCGCTGCTGCTGTGCATGGGGAGGGCCGCTTCTACCCATGGCTGTTGCGAGGTTGGGCTGCGCAGCGGCGAGTTGGTCGTCCTCCCTCTCGTCCTCGTCGGACGCGAAGAGGATGGCATCGCTCAAGGGGAAGCTCATGCTGCACCGGTACAGGGGAGGAGGAAGAGGGAAACAAGGAGTAGGTCTCTGCCTCTCTTCTCTTCTTCTAAAGGGGTCTAACAAAAATGGAGGGGAGGGGGGCGGGGGGCTGAGGCGAATGCGGCCCCTGCAAGGGAAACAAAAGAGAGAAAAAGAAGAGAAGAGAAGAGAAAAGAGCTGAGTATTAGCACAAGGTTTTGGGCGGAGAGGGAGGGAGAAGAGAGGAAGGAAGTGGAGCTACGGGAAATCTAACGTGCACCCCCCTCTCTGTCGCTTGAAGGAGGAGAGTCCCTGTATAGTGTACAAGACCTCTCCAGGGGAGAGGGGGTGGGGGGTGGACCTTTGGCAGTGTGAGGGACAAGGAAGAGTCGGGCCTCGTCTCGTGGCCAAAACGGGGGTGCTGACTACGGGAATGTGTTATGAGTAAACAGAGGAAGAGAGACAGGAGAGGGAGAGGCTGATGGAGCAGATGGATAGGGGTGGAAGAAGTCCGCAGGAGGAAGGCGGATGAGCGGGGCGGTATCCGCCACAACCACGTCACACACCGCACACGTCACACCACCACGCTCGCAACACGTGACACCGGCGGGGGGGGGGGAGGGAAGGGATTGCTTCGCATCGCCCCGAATGCGTCACTTTAGGTCCTGCTGGTTGGTTAGCCCGCGTCGGCCACACAGGCCCACACATCCTCCCGCCTGTAGAAACATAAAGGGGGGGGAAAAAAGAGGGTGGTGGTGGCCTACATCCGAAGAACAGAGAAGGAGAGAGGAGGTGAGCCGCCTGCCGCTCGCCCGCCGCAGTAGCAACTCATTTCTTGAGCTCAAACTTGTGGAAGACGATGGTGGAGGCCGTGACCAGAAGGCCGCCCAGCACGAACTGCAGGGTGGGCTTGTAGTTCCAAATCACGGAGCTCATGAGGCCACTCGCAATGACGGCAATGCCGGTCGCAAAGCCTTTGAGAATGTTGTCGGCGTATCGCACGACGATGGCCACCAGAAGGCCGCCAAGCGCGTGGATGCCGACGAGGCCCCACGTCAGCCATGCGTCGTAGTGCTGCCAGAAGAAGAAGGGTTTCACTGGGCATGACACGTCCGCGGTTGTGCTCCCCGCCGCCGCCGCGCGCTCTCGCCAGTCCTGCGGCGGCGGGAAGAAGATGTTCCAATGGAGCGGCTGCCCGCAGTACGACTGCGCCTGCCAGTTCGGCAGCACGTCGAGCACCATCATCGAGAAGATGGCCAGCGGGATGCCAAAGAGTGATAATTGGATGTTCCGTATGGCCAGCGTCGGGCTCGTCGTCTTCACCACCTTCTCAAAGTACACGCCCGCGTAGCTCGAGGAGAGCCCGGAGAGGACGCAGGCGGTGATGCCGAGAAGCGCGTTGCCAGTGTTCACATCCTCGTCCATGCCTGGCAGTGTGGTGGTGGTCGTCGTCGTCGTGGTCTTCCTCGTCTTCCCTCTGCTTCGGCGCAGGAGAGCACGGTTGTCGGCCTTTATCACCGTGGTGGGGCTGTTGAGCTGGGTGACAAGCACGCCAAAGGTGAGCAGGGCAAGCGAGAACCATTGCACCCAGCTGAGGCGTCGCTGCAGCAGCCAGACCGAGAACAGCGCCGCCGACAGCAGCTTTGTCTGAGACCATATCTGGAAGGATACCGCGTCAAGGTTGCTAAGGGCGACAAAGATGAGGAAGTTCTGCATCGTGAAGAGCACCTGTGGGAAGAGGAGAAGAATGGTGTCCTTCTTGAAGATGCTCGTCCGCAGCTGGCGGAAGAGTTGAAGCGGGGACAGCAGCCGTGGCAGACAACGCCACTGCGGCGGCAACAGCTTCCCGCGTAGCTCCTTGTGGTCGTCCTTCAGCAACCGCACCTCGTGCTCGGCGACCTCGTCGCCAGTGACATCGACGACCTCGCAGGCCGCCTTTGCCGGTGCTGGCCAGGATCCAAGATGGCTAGTGTTCTGCCCCGCAGGACCACCAGCAGCCCTGGTGCTGAGAACTGGTGACGCCGCGCCACCGTCTGTGGGGCTCTCCGCCTCAAAGCTCACGGCAACCGTGGTGGTGGTGGCTGACTGCTTCGCTGCCGATGTACGCCCTGCCTCATCATAGGCGAAAATGACGAGGCACATGACCATCTTCACCACCTCTTGGTTGAGGATGAGGGTCGACGTGTAGTAGTTGTCCTCCGGCAAGACGTTGCTACGCGAGAAGCGCGTCATGATGACGAGCAGGCTATTTTGAATCACAAGGATGACAAGGCTCAGCGATGCCTTGGAGCTGACTCGCCGCAGACACCAGGAAACCACAATCGCCATGCCAGACACGCTGCAATATGTATCGAATGGAAAGATGGATCAGTGTGATCTATGCTCTGTCAAGGAAGCAGCGTACCAGTTTCTTCTTCGCAGTTGGGGGGAAGGTGATAAGGGGAGAAAGTGTGTGTGAGAGAGGTGGAGGTGGGGGGGGGGGGGGGGGGGGGGGAGATGAAAGCAGAGCAAGTGGATCGGCTCGCAAAGGGAGTGTCGCCGTACGCATGCCGGAGGTGCGCCTCCGCGTGAAAGGAAGGGCGGAGGGCAAGGGAAAAAGCACCGCGGCACTCCCCCCCCCCCCTCTGGTATCCCCCCACCACCACACGCCCGCGCACTCGCGAGTCCGCCACACACACACACAGTTCTCCTCTCTGGACAACGGCCACTTCCCTTCGCGTGTGGGGCTGTGGTCGTTCGTCGCGGCTGCCGTGATAGGGAGTTGGAGAGGCTGACATGTCGGCGTCACAACACATGCAAAGCAAAGCAAAGTGAGGGAAGAAGAAAGCACACCTGTGGAGGTGGAGGTGGAGGAGGTGGAGGAAGGTGGGGGTACAGCATAAAGATATACTAGCTAGTCATATGTGGAGCACGTCCCCCCAACGAGAAGAGAGAGAGGAGAGGGAGGGGAGGGGAGGGGCAACAGCAGAGGAGGTGAAAGATGTAGCCCCTCCCACACATGTGTGCACCACACACCCGCCCCACCACTCTCCCACACACCATTCTCTGAGCTTTTGCGCAGATCCTATCGAGCGGAGAGAGGATGCATGTGCTGCTTCGAGGCACTTCTTCACAAACTTACTTCTTCGCCGCGGGCGGGGCTGGCTTTGCGGGCGGGTTCACTTCTTGCGGGAACCACTCCTTTGACCAGCCCAACTTGTTATCGTTGAGAAGCTTGTAGCAGCTCGCAGTGCGCGTCTCTATATAGCCCGAGGCCTCGTAGTAGTCCGCGTGTGGCTCGAAGCCCTTGCGCACCGGCGGCGGCGCGGTGCGCGAGCGGAAGTCGCGCGACATGGCAAACTCCTCCGCGGCCTGCTTGGCCGCGATGTTCGCCTTGGCCATGGCCGAGTTGTTCGTCTTCTTGTTCTTGTGGCTCATCTCAGCATTGAGGCCGGCGAGGGTCAGCTTGGCTGCCGAGGCGCTGGGGAACTGCGAGGTGCAGTAGTGCATGCCCTTCTGTGCCTCGGCGATGGGAACCGCCTTGCGCTCGTGCAACTCAGGCGTGTGCAACTGGTACTTGTTGTGGTGCTCGGGGTAGGTGAAGTTGGCGTACACCTTGCCCTTGCCCGGTGCGTGGGGCACGTCGCGGGCCATCACCCAGCGCGGGGTGAGGTGGGCAGCGGCCTTGGTGGTGGGGAACAGATCCCCATGACCACCGCTGAGAAACAAGCGAGTACGGTTCATGATATCCGGATATGTATATACACTTTCTTGCTACCTTGTTCTACGTGTTTTGCTAGTGTCCCCCTTTCCGGTACCTCGATGGGGTGTCTACGAGGAGAAGCCTACGAAAGGAAAAAAGGAAGGGGGAAAAAGAGATAGAGGAGCTAGGCACGTGATGTGTGCGTACTAAATATCTACGCGGATGGGAGGTGTCTACGATAGCGTGGCCTCTGCGCGCAAAGAGGCGGAGTGGAAGGGGGTACACACTGGAGAGGAAGAAGGAGAGAGTGGAAGGGGAGGGGAGGGGGGAGAGGGAAGGATGGACCTAGCGCTCCCCTCCCATCTTCGTGTGGTGTTGCATTACTCTCCCCTTGTGGCTTGCTCAACCGCTCGTCCATCTCGCACACACACACACACACACACACATACACACGTGCGTGCGCGATTCCCGTGAACGGGGCCCCGCACACAGCGCAGGAGCCGCCCCCCGCATCATGTACAGTTGCGTCTTTTGTTTGTATGGTTGCCTTCTTTCTTCTCTTTTCTCGTGGAGAAGTAGCAAAGAGGGAGAGAGGGAGAGGGAGAGGGAATGACGACGAGTGGGATGTGATACAGCTCTCCCCAGTCGTCCTTCCCAACGAAGATGATGCGCACGTACACGCAGAGACTCCGGTGTCCGCCCTCGCCTCACCCCCGCCCCCCGCCCCCCTTTTGTCCTTTCGCTCACTTCCGCATTGCGTTCACGCCCTGATCCACCGCGGAACTCAACTTGACGAGGTCGATCTCGTCGTCGCGGTTGCGGTGCAGGCGGCGACGCATACCAAACTTGCCCGGCGTGAACGCGTTCTCCGGCAGGGGGGCGGGCTTGTCCACCTGCGATGCGTAGTACCGCTCCTGGGCCTCCATCTTGGCGCGGTGGCGATCCGACATCTCCTGCCTGTTCGTGCGCGAGACTTGCAGCATCTCGTTGTTGTCGCCGCCTTTGCGGGGTGGTGGGCCACCCTGCACGAAGCCACGCCGAGAAGCCACCGTCACAGCGACAGCGACAGCGGCAGCCGCAGGGGTGTGTGGGGAGAGGCGACGCAGCAGCATAGGGACGCGCAGGTGAGTGTTCTATCCCTCTTCCCTTTTCTTTCGTCACTATATACTCACACACACAAACACGAGGAAAAAAAAAAAAATGCAACAATAGTGAGCCGAGGGCTTCGCGTGTGTGTAATGGGGAGGCCAGTAAAGGGTAGGCACGACACAATCACGCACGTTTACACTCGCTCAACGAGTGAGGATAGGAAGGCTGGTCTGGGGCACTCTAGAAAGAGAGGTAAAGAGCCAGGGAGAGAGGAAGGGAAGAAGGAGTTGTGTGCATGCAGGGGAGGAGTACGGGAAACTGTCTATCCTCTTCATTCCCGAGCATCCGACACGCACCGACGCGCGAGAAAGGCATGGTGCTGGTGCAGGCCAGCCTTCATCCCTTTGCATTTGTGAGCCTTGGCTTTTTGGGGAAATGATATCGTCACGTGAGGTGAAATGAAAGTGAAGAGGCGGAGAGACACTGGGGAGGAGAGGGGGGAGAGGGGAGAAAGGAAGAAGGGGGAAAGGGCGAAACCATGTAGTAGCTGCTGTTGCTGCTATGGTCCGCACAGGCCCGCTCTGTCTCCCTCCTTGTTCGTCCTCTTTCACGTCCCCCTCCTCGCCTCCCCTGCAGATGTCCATCCTATTGCTCCATGCGAACTAAAACATTAGCCGTTACGAGAGTTGCGGAAGACGTCTCACCCATTCCCACGCGGACACACACACATATACACACACATCCCCGCCAGCCTTCCCTCCAGAAAGAGAGAGAGAGGAGAAAAGGGGCGGGGTGTTCGAGGCATGGCGAGAACGCGCGGGATATGGTTTGAAACGGGGCTTCCTGGTTTAAGAACTCGGCACTTCTGTTCTCCAAGGGGTACACCAGCAACGGTGAGGTTGCTGCCGTCAGATTCCTTTTGTCGATCAAACCAAGAAATGAAGAAGAGCTGAAAGAGTGAATGCACAATGTGAAGCGGAAGGGACGAGAGAGAGGGGGGGGAGGTGGGGGGGGGGGGGTGATGAGAACAAAATGACGGGACACGGGGTCTTCGTCGCCACCGTTCTGTCCTTCTTTCTTGCCTCTCCCAGCGTCTCCCTCGCCCAATCGTGCATGCGTCTAGTAGATGCGCTGGGGCTTGCCCATCGTGGACTTGATGTAGGCGGACTTGAGGTTCTGCCAGTTCTTCTTGAGCAGGGACACGAGGAAGTTGAGGGCCATGGTCAAGTTCTGGCGGACCTGGTCCTCGTTCATCTCCAGGTGGCCGACGCAGGTGCCGAGGCACAGCACCTTCTTGAGCTGGAACTTCACGGTGGACTGGATCTCACTGACCTTGGCAGTCAGGTCCTCGTTGACGGCGCACACGGTGGGGAACTTGCCGAGACGGTGCATGTGCGGGCCGACAAGACGGGGCACCGTCTTGATGATGGACTCGGAGCAGAGGAAGGCGTCGTACTGGTTGCACATCTTCTTCACAAGCTTCTTGTTCTTGTTCAGCTTCTTGAGCTCCTCCTGGTTCATGGTGGGCACGCCGGTCTTCTTGGCAATGTCCTCGTGGACAAGGTCGCAGAGCAGGCAGACGGTCATGCGAGGGCGGCACACGTTGGGCAGCTTGAGGGAGCCGGAGAAGCGCTTGTCCTTCTGGGGGTCGTAGTTCTTGAGGTTCACCTGAAGGTCAATCGACTCCTTGAACTTGCGCTCCTTGTCCACCTTGAGGACAGCCTGGATGGCCTCGGACAGCACCTGCGGGGGGATCTTGGACATGGTCTTGCGAGTGCTTCTTTTCTTTGGTGGTGGCGAGAAGAAAAGGGGGGGAAGGGGCGGGGAAGAGGACGAAAAGGAAGAAGAAGATGAAGAAGCAAAGGGAGAAAGGAAGGAGATCTGAGGTGGGCTTGGAGAGGAGGGGGGGTGGGGGAGGGAAGTGGGAGGTAAACTGGGCTCTGCTCTTGTTTTAGAGAGAATGCAAGCTGTCGTGGGTGCGGCGTCAAGGGGAGGGGGGTGGGGGGTGAGAGAGAGAGAAGGAGGAGGCACGAAGAGCGGCGATTCGGTACGGGTTGCTTGGTTATCGTCACTCACATCTCATGGATGATGATGAAGCCTCGACTCGCACACACACACACACACACACACACACACACCCGTCTGCGAGACGAGACTGGCCGACGCACTTTGTCCGTCACCTGTGTGTGGCGGCAGCCTTTTTCATCTCGGAGGAAGAAGAGTAGGGGGGCGGGTTCAACTGCGCTTTCCCAGGCACCAGTGTGGACTGCGGGATCTCCCATCCCCATCCCCATCCCCCTCTGATGATGATTGCATGTACGGTCTCGTAGTTGTGGGAAATGTGTGTGTGTGTGTGAAGAGCAAGCCCGGTCGTACGGCGGCCTTGCCAGCAGAAATGAGATGAAATGAGATGAGCGAGGGGGAGCTCGGAAAATAGAGGAGAGAGAGATAGGGAAGGAGAGGGTGGTAGTGCGGTGGCAACCTCCCTCGCCCTGGCCGCTCTAAAAAGCCTTGGGGTCAGTATCAACAGCAATCGCAGTATATATAGAGAGTAAACAGGGGAAGCGGCAAGTAGCAGAGAGAACGGACGACGCGCAACCAGAACGAGGAAGGATAGTCAAGAAAGCGGAGAGGAAGACAGCCACTACACGCGAGCGGCTAAACCACCACCACAGGGTCCCCCCCCCTTTCCTTGATTGCTTGTTCGCTAATCGAGTGCCTTGCTCACCTTGGCAACAATATCCTCCGTGGTGGGGGTCTTGGGACGGGGCCCCCACACTCCTTCAATGTCAGCGGTGTTCACCTCCTTCTTCTCCATCAGCAGGGTGACCATGGAGTCCATCTTGTCCTTGTTCTGCCGGATGAGCTGCACGGCGGTATCGTGGGCTGCCTGGACAAGCTCCTTGGCCTGCATCTCCGCCCTGTGCTGCGCCGTATTGGAGAAGGTGGTGAAGTCGCGGCCGACCTCGGTGTACTGAGGGTTGTAGGACAGCAGCCCGACCTTGGCCGACATGCCAAACGCAAGGAGTTGCTTGAGAGCCATGTCTGTGGCCCGCTGCAGGTCGTCCATCGCACCAGCGGAGGGATTCCCAATGACCACCTCCTCCGCGGCGCGGCCACCCAGCATAACTACCATGTCAGAGAAGAGGGACGCATTGGTTTGGTACTCGTGGAACTCGGTGCCGGCGCGCTGGGTGTACCCCATCGCGTGCCCGCGCGGCGTGATGGAGATCTTCAGGACTGTCTGCACAGGCGGCAGTAGCCAGGCGGTGAGGGCGTGCCCGGTTTCGTGGATCGCCGTGCGACGCCCCGCGTCCTCGCTCTGCCGGTTGCGGTGCTTGCGGCCCATGAGCGTGTTATCCACCGCCTCCATGATGCTGGGCAGGTCGACGAGCGGCTTGCCAGCAATACCAGACTGCAGGGCAGCCTCGTTGACAATGGTGGCGATGGTGGCGGGGGAGAGGCCGGGCGTGAGGTCCGCCAGCTGCGACGCCAGTGCCTTGTTGCTGATCGTCTCGTCCACTGGCAGGTCCTTGCCCTCCTCGTCCTTGGTGCGGCCCTTGGGGTCGCCCGTGCAGACGCGGCTGAGGTAGTGCTCAAAGACCTCGCGCCGGGCGGCCAGGTCGGGCATCTCGATCGACACCTTGCGGTCGAAACGGCCCTCGCGCAGGAGGGCCTTGTCAATGTTGTCCTGAAAGTTCGTCGCGGCGAGCACGACGATGGGGTCGGCACTCGTGCTGAGCCCGTCCAGCTCCGCCAGCAGCTGGTTGATCGTGCGGTTCTCCTCGCTGCTGACGGAGCCGCCGGCCTTTCCTCCGCGCGAGCCGATGGCGTCGATCTCGTCGATGAAGATGATCGCCGGGGACGCCGCGCGGGCCTCCTCGAACAGCTCGCGCACGCGCTTCGGGCCACTACCACCCATCAGCTCAATGAAGTCGGCGCCGTTACAGCTGAAGAAGGGCACGTTAGCCTCGCCGGCAACGGCCTTGGCCAGCAGCGTCTTGCCCGTGCCCGGCTCGCCCGTCAGCAGGCAGCCCTTGGGCAACCTGGCGCCAAGCCGCGTGAACTTGTTCGGCTCCGTCAGAAACTCCACGTACTGCTGCACCTCCTTCTTCGCCTCGGGGATGCCAATGACGTCGGTGAACTTGGTGCCTTTGACATCGACGCGGAACTGGCGCTTCTTGATGGGCATCATCTGCTCCATCATGTTGGCGAACGGGTTGCCGCCGGTCGCCGCCCCCATCGGATTGGGCGGGGCGATGCGCTTGATGTACAGATACACGACAAGGATAGGAAGGCCCAGCCACAGAAACGGCGCCAGTGTCGGCCGAATCCAGTTCTGCTCCGTCGCCTGGCGGTGGCGCTCCGCGTCCTTGAGCCCGCGCTTGTAGTCGTCGTCGGTGTTCTCCATTGACTGGATTTACACGGATGGGAAGGGGAGGGGGGGGGGGGGGCTGACAGAGGGAGAGAGAGAGGCGCACCGGAGCGATAGTATCGTGAGCGAGACACGGCAAAGGAGAGGAGAAGAGAGAATCACGCGAGTGCTTGGAGCTTTTGGGACGGGAAGAGGCAATAGTAAACAAGAAGGAAGATAGGGAAGGACAGCAAAGGGAACTTGTCGCACACAAAGCTGGCGGTGAGAGAGGATAAGAAGGAAGGAGAGAGGGGTATGTGTGCCCTCTTGAGCGCGATACAGTGCATGAACGCTTTAACGCGCTTTGCCATCTCCCCCCAACCCCCGACACCTTTTCATCATTATGATATGTGCACTAATCATTTTGCTTGCGTCCTTCATGCTGTTGTTGTTGCTGTTGTCGGTGTTGTTGCTGTTTCTCTCGCAGGTCCGCGCGCGTGCGTTGCGTGGGGAGCGGGGAGGAAGGGAAGGGTCAAACGCTAGTTTACATCTTGCGGAGGAGAGGGAGGGGGAGAGAGACCGCGGATCTCTGCTCCCTTTTGTTCCCACGCATGCCTGCACATATATATGTGCACGACGCCTTCTGCTTTGTGCATCTCACGCGGGCTCGAACTGGGCGGCGGCAATGGCAGCCACCTCTGTGCGGTCTGCCACACCATGAAACAGCCGACGAGCCCCGGCGGTGGTTTCAGCACCGCTACCGCAGTCCATGGCGGCCGTGGGCTCCCCTTCACCTTTTTCTGCCTCCTCGCTAGTCGCCGAGGTCCCATTCGCATGGACAGCCCGCTGTGGGTTGTTGCTGAGGAGGTAGGCACCGAGGAAGGCCAGCGGGTCCGGTGGGCGGGCCAGCGCCAACTCCTCAAGGCCGCGCAGCAGCAAAGGTAGGACGGTGCGCTCCAGGTACACCTGGTCGGGCAGAGCATACAGCGGAAGATCGTCCTCGGCGGTGGTGGTGTTCGACAACGGTGATGGCGATGGTGCTGCTGGTCGCATCGCGCTGTGGGTCATGACGAGGTACGCCTCTATCGATTCGATCTCCGCCTCTTCCTCGGCGCTGAGAGGGCGGGAAGTGCGTGACGAAGACATGGTATATAATGTGCCTCTCGCGTCTTGGGAAGGGGAGTGCAGGAGGACGAAGCGTGTCTGCTTGTGTGGGTGTGTGGGGTGAGTGCGTGCGGGGTGCGGGGTGCGACGAGACGGAATGAGGGCTTGTCAAGATGTAGAAGAAGACAATGACAGAGGGGAGAACGGGTAGCTGGCAGTGTACGCATGTGACAGACAACAAGGGAAGGAGAGCAATGTGTTCTTTCCCTGGATGCTGCGACGGACAGCTTTCTGCGTAACTGTCCCTCCCCTCCTTCTCCACCTGCTCACAAAATAGACAAAGTGCTGTCCTCTCCCCGCCCCCCAACGCGGGCAGGTCGAAGGGAAACACAGGACTTCACTCCTGCTATCGGGGGCTGTCTTGCTGCTCTGGTATGTCATGTAAGTTTTGGGTTGAATGAAGAGGAATGTGGGCAAGCCCGACATAGCAAAATGAGAAATAAGCTGGGTTACGGCTTGACGTTGGGTTCACGTTTCCCCTTTCACAACGTGAAGAGGGGAGGGGGGCGACTTAGTGGTCGGGCTTGCGGCGGAAGCTGGCGGCGACGGCGAGCATGGCCTTGCCGCCGGTCGGGGTGCACAGACGCTTGCTGCAGCCCTTGCACTCCACGGGGGTCGTGGCGTGGGAGTAGACCACGGCGAAGCGGCCACAGCTCGGGCACTTGACGTCGAGGAAGTAGGCGTTGGGGCCCTGCACCAGGCGACGGCGCTTGTGCTTCATGCGCTCGGCGCGCACGGTCGGGTAGGACAGATCGGCATCGAAGAAGCCCATGGGAGATGCGGCTAGAGGGATGAACTTTGCTTGGAGAAGGGGAGCGTCAAGCGCTGTGATGGGATGAAGAGAGATGGTTAGAGACAGGAAGAGAAAGGGAAGAAGAGGAGGAGGGTGGGGATTGAGTGTACTTCCATCGTGGACAAGGGGGAGAGGAGCACAAGAAGACATGTCTGGGGAGACGGCGTTCCCTCTCTGCTCGGCCCATCCCGTAGCCACATCCATCCAGGGAGGAGAGAAGGGAAGAGGTTGGTGGTTGCCGCGCTGCGATGCACCTGCGTACTCTCTGGCACCACCACGTCCTTCCCACACACCCTTCTCTCTTTCTCATTTTGTCCTCCTTGCTTGTGGTGGCTTCATAGGGGGGGGGGGAGGCTTGTGTCGTGTAGCCTGTTCGGCGCGTGCTGCTTGAGGGAGGGGGAGGGGGAAGGAGGAAAGATAAGGGCGAGCAAAGGGGGACGGAGAGCAGGGAGAGGGAAACCGGTCATAGCAAAGGCAAGAGAACCTTCGAAAGGAGGACACACACGCACACACGCACTCCCAGCACAGATGCACGGTAGACAGAGGGAGGGGGAGGAGCACCACAAAGACAGCAGGGAGACGCCCAGGGGATCGGCACCGGCACAGCCGAAAAGAAAGTGGTGGGGTGAATGCAAAGGGGAGGAGCCATGATAACAGCAATGATAATAGTGGTGATAGTAATGTTCGTAGAAATCATGTCCAAGGCAGAACAGCCTCAAGGCATGCAAACGGCGCGGTGTGAGATAGCAAAAAAAAAAGAGAAGAGAGAGTAGGAAGGCGAGGGAGGTGGGAAGGTCATGGCGGGGGCGTCCTGTGCGGGCGAGAGAGAGCAAAGGGAAGGGGGGGGGGGCCACACAGACACACGCATGTACACCGTGCAGGTGGCCGAAGCAAAAGGAGGAGGGGGTGCGGTGCAAGGAAACGGCAGAGATCCCTCCTACGCGAAGCTGGGGGGAGGGGCAATGCACACAGCACTGGCAATAAACCCAAAACAAAAGAAAGAGAGTGGCTGAGGGAACGAGGGAAGGGGGGAGCGCAAGGACGCAGAATGCGCCTCCCTGTTGGTGTGTGTGGGGGGGGGGGGGAAGAAGCTCAGCGAAGGAGGAAGAGCCTCCCCCTCTCACGCCTTGTCCTTCCCTTCACGTGCCTGGTAGCAGGAGATGCAGACTCGCTGCGGCTCCGTGTCCTTCTTCAGCACCAAGTAGAAGGGCGAGCAGGTGGCGCAGAACACGTAGCCGCAAGCGCGGCAATGGTGGCGGCGCCGCATGAAGCCAAACTCCTGGTGGCAGTGGTTACACGCCTGGACGACGTTGTCCTCCTGCCACTGGACCTCGTCCTCGTCGGAGTCCTCTTCACGCTTCTTCGCCCGCTTCGCCGACTCCCGGTCACTGGCGCTGGCCGCGGGTGCCGGCGCGTCCTTGGCCGGCCGCGCCATGCCGCACATGTCGCACTTGCTGCGCCGCGAGCTGTTCAGGAAGGTGCACTGCGGGCAAGACCACTTCTTCTTTGCGGGAGCGGGCGGGGCGGCGGGGGTGCCGCGGGTGCCGGCGGCGAAGGCGACGGACTTGGGAGCGGCCGCCGCCAAGTGCCGTGGCCGCTGCCCGGACTGGCACGCCACGCACACAGCATCCTTCAGCTTGTTCTCCAGCGTGCAGACCGAGCACTGCCACGTTGACGGCGCGGCGGTAGCGTCAGTCCACGCCTCGGCTGCCGGGCCGTCCGCGACGGGGCCGGCGCGCTTCAGCACGCCGCCGCTTACGGGCGTGCCGTTGTACTGGTAGCCGTTGCAGGCCACGCAGTTGGCCTTGCTTGGCGGATTCACCTTCCCGCACACGCTGCAGCGCCAGTTGGTGGTGAAGGGCGTGCGGCTCTGCACCGCGCCGCCGCCGTTGGTGGATGGGCCTTGCGAAGGTGGCACGGCGTTGCTGCGAAAGCCAGAACACACGCGGCAGCGTGCGTCGCCAGCTTCATTGGGTGCGAGACACAGCCCGCACTGCCACGCGGTCTCCCCTGCCGGCTGCGGGAGGTGAGGCCGCACCGCCGCCGTCTGTGACGGGGCAGCGGCTGCCGAAGCGCTTGGCGCGGCCGCCGTGTAGCCGGGCCGTGTGGTGCCGCACATCTCGCACGTGGTGATGCCGAGCTTGTTGCGGAAGGTGCACTGCGGGCAGCCCCACGTCTCCAGCTCCATCTTCTTCTCCTGCTCCTTCTGCTGCTCCGCCTCCAGTTCCTTGCGCAGGCGAATGATCTTCTCCAGTTGCTCCCTGTCCTCGTCCTCCTGCGATCGCGAAGGCATCGGCTGAGCTTGCTGCGGCTGCGGAGGGTACGCGGCGGCACTACCCGCATATTGCTGCTGCTGCTGCTGCTGCTGGGAATGAATAGGAGGAGAGGTGGGGGGTAGCGGAGAGGCGCTGGTGCCCGCGTAGGCCGCGTAGCCTTGTGTGGGCTGCGGCGGTTGTGGCGGCGGCGGCGGCTGCTGGTGGGGGTAGCCGTACCCGCCCTGTGACGGGGGAGGAGAAGAGTACGCCGACGGCTGTTGTTGCTGCGGCTGCGGCTGCTGGAAAGCCGGTGGTGGGGGTGGAGGGGCGGGGTGGTACTCTCCATTGCCGGTCTCGGTGCTGTAGCCGCCATTGGCGCTAGTGGTGTAGCCACCCACCTGCCCAGCTGGCGGTCCACCGCCGCCGTGGTTGCTCTGGTTGCTACTGTTTGCCTCATTCCAATAGGAGGGTGGTGGCAAGTCGGTGCCGTAGGGTTGCTGCTGCTGGGGAGGCGCGCTGGGTTTGAAGCCAAATAGGTCGTCCAAGTCCACCGCGGGTGGTGGTGGCTGAGGAGGGTTGCTGCCGTACATTGTGAGAGATGACTATTGGGGAAGAAAGGGGGGGGGGGTGGGAGGAGGATGCGGGAGAGGGTGTGTTGCACAGGGGCACCTGTGGGAAGTCGTCCGCTCGCCCGCTTTGCGATGTGACGGGGAAAGAACGCGTTGGACAAATAGGGAGGGGGGTACAAGAACAGAACGAGATGGAAAGTAAAGAGAGGGGCACACGATTTGCTGATGATGATGATGCTATAGAAGGAGAGACAATCGGGGGGGTGACCGCTATGAGTAACCTACTGTGATGGGGAGGGGAAATGACAAAACGTGTCGAGGAGAAAGAGGAGAGATGGTGCAGATGTGTAATGCATTTTTGAAGCTCAGCGCGATGAGGGCGAGAAAGGGAAAGATACGCTGCGCCACACGAATGCTCTTTTCTGCTGCTTCCCCCTCCCTCCCTTCCTCCTTCCCTTTGCAGTCACTCTTATCATCCCCCTCATTCCACGAGACGCAGGCCTCCAGCCAGCCATCGTCCATGGCCTGGCAAAGGGCCGAGGGGAATGAGCGAGGTTGCCTCGCTCCCTCAATAGGAAGGAGTCGGGGGGGGGGGGGATGTGCCCTCTCTGCTGTCCCTCCCCTTGCGGCCCCTGAAGGGTACGGTTGGTGTATTCTTGGTTGGTGTGGGGGTGAAGGGGGTGGGGGGAGGGGAGGGAAGAAGAACCTGGTGCGTTGCTCTACCGTGTTTGTTTGCTTTTCGTTTTTTTGGCATGAGTGGGGGTGGGTGTGTACCGAGACCCGAGAGAGAGGAAGAGGGAAGGAAAGGAGGGGGGGGGGAGAGTTGGGAGAAAGGAGAGGAGAGCGAGACCTCCTCCCCCACCTCACCCCAACTCCGCTCTTATACTTCAGCTCGTTGGGCACTGTTGCTGTGTTTATTCCTACTCCTCCTTCCGCTAAGGAGAGAGAGAAGTGGGGTGGGGGGGGGGGGGCGATGCGAACGACCTCCATCAGTTTAGTGCCGTGTTTAGGCGAAGGAATCCACGAGAGAGAGAGAAGAGAGGAAGATAGAAGAAGCGCAGGACACAGAGAAGCACAGAGGAAGATGCGCACGTGAAGTAAAAGAGGAAAGAGAAAGGAGACACAAGGAGGAGGGGGGGGGAAGGAAGGAGGAGGGAGGCAACAGGGAGGACGGCAGAGCGAACGAAACCAAAGATGGGATAGATGAGAATAACTTGTGAGACGAGAAGAAGAGAAACAGTCGAACGATAGAGTGAAGTTCAGCTTACGAGAAAGGTGCGCAGACAGATAGACAGACGCACAGAATGTGGGGAGAGATGGGGACGCGGGGCGAAGCAGAAAGAGAGAGAGTCCAGAGTGGAATGCCAAACACCGATGAGGAGGAGAAAGGAGTTGACCGCGGCAACAGCAAAGAGCATGTCTTCTCGTGAGAAGACGGAACCGCGGGAGAGAAGGGGGGGAGAGGGGAGAGGGGAGGGTGCGGCAGGAGCATCGCACCTTGTTTAATCCCTTCCTGTACACAGCGCACACACATACGTACACGGACGCACATGGGCACAGCAGGAAGAGAGAGGAGAAAGAGAAGAGAGGAGGAGGGGGAGGGGGAGGGGGGGGACACGAAAGAGCATCTTCCCAAACACAAAAAAGAAAGAAGGAAAGTGCCACCAACCAAGGTAGTGGTCTCACACGTCAGATAGCCCTCATCCCTCCTGATCCAATCATCAAAGACCTACACAATGGTATGGATGCCAAGGGGGGAGGAAAGGGATCCCTCCAGCCATGGGGCAGCGTGGTGGCGTCATCGCCCGTGAGGGCAGAGAAGCAGTAAGAAAAGAGAGCGGCTTCTGTGCGCCTGCACGTGAGATGTTTGTCCTTGTATGCGCGTTCGTGAAGAAGGAAGAAGGAGAGGGTGGAGGGGGGGGGGGGGTGGCCGACACAGTAGAGAGAAGTTACAGGACAAGAGAAGCTCACAACACAAAAGATGCGCGGTATATGAGGGGAGAGAGAGAGACAATAGCTGAGCGGAGAGGGAGTTTTGGGGACGATAGAGGCCTCTTCTCTCTGGTAGGAGTGCCACCACGGTTCATGAAATGCATCCATCCTGTCACTGTTGACAGGAGTGGTCTCCACCCCACCCCACCGACCGACCGATCACCGACCACCACAGGACGAGCGACAGTGCGCGAACAGTACGGAGGGGATGAGAGAAGGGAGTAAGATGGAGCACAAGGTACAGAAGGACGAAAGGGGGGCATCGTTTGTAGGAGAGAGAGAGAGAGAGAGGGAACCAACAAAGAGGTATCGTCAATTATGAACTGGAGTGGGTGAGATAAATAGGTCGAAGCGCATTATGCGCGATTCGTGAGGAAGGGAGAAAAAGGAAGATAGAGAGAGAGGCCCCGATAGCAGAGGCGGAAGAGGGGCTCACACCGTCGCAGGGCGTTTGCCGCTTGCGTGTATGAGGTGTGGGGGTGGGGGGGGGGGAGAGAGAAGGAGAGGAAAGGTTCCGGGAGGAAGGAAAAGTAAAGGGGAGTCGCAGCGCTGAGACTCTCCTCTTCATCTTCTTCAGATCCTCTTCGCTTGGAGGGGAAGGGGGGAGACCACTCTCCTGTTATCGTCATGTTTTCTTAATCCAGTGATGTCCCCCTCCCTCCCTCCCCCTGTTCTGTTGGCGTGCTTCGTTCGCGTTGCTGCCCCTGTTGCTGCCGTCTATCTGTGTTCTACACACACACGCCGCCCTTCCTTTCTCTCCACGCAAGGAAGGAGAAGAGAAGGGATGGAGTACGGAAGACAGAAAAGGAGGCAACAAAAAGTGGTATAGCTGAAGTGTGGGAGAGCAAGTGTGGTGGGGGGGGGGGGAGGGGGGGAGGGAAGGAAACGTGGAAGTATGAAAAGCGGAGAACACAGATGGGGAGAATAACATTAGGAGCAATAGTGGTGTTCCATGAAGCATTGAGGAGAGATAGCGAGAGATAGCGAGAGAGCGAGAGAGGGGGGATATCATTGTTGTTGTGGAGGAGAAGGAAGGCAAGGAGAAAGAGGAGTAGAGGGGGTGGGGAGGGGGGGCTGAAGTAAGGGCGGTATGGAAGGGGAGGAGGGGAGAGGAAGATGGGGGAGGGGAGAGAGGAGAAGAAGCCCAGAAGGCTTGGCAAGCGAGGGAAAAAAGCACGCACAGCGTCATTCATACTCTCTTTTTTTTTTTTTGTGCAATGCACTCTCATTTCGGGAATAGGTAGATTGATGATACTACTTCTTTTTCTTTTGGGTTCCTTTTTGTTGTGGCTGCTGCCGCTGCTGTTGCTCCCGCGCCGTCCGCTTGATAGTAAGTGTTCGATAACACATTCGAAAGAGAAGTAGGGAAAGGGGGGAGGGGGAAGGAAAGACAGATGGCAGAATGCGCGCACGTACGCGCACACGCCCGCCGGGGGGGGGGGAGGGAAACCCCACGAAAAGGATAAAGACAACAGAAGGAAGGCGGGACTCATCTGTCAACCTCAGAGTGTCGGATATTAGCAGGAGGCCTGTTCTCTAACCCAAGTACGGATGGCGTTCTTACCGTCACTGTTGCTATTGCAATGTCTACGTCCGTGGGGAGAAAGGGAGGGGGGGAGAGGGGAGAGAACGGCAAAAGAAAGGGCGTAGGGAGAGAGAAGATCACAAGAAAAACGCTTGCAGAGGTGAACTGGCGAGTTCACGCGGAAGGAGAAACCGAAGATGTAACAATATAACAATGAAACAAAACGACGCAGGAGAGCGGCTCCGATATATATCTCCCCGCTGCATTAGTAGAAGAAAAGAAAGAATTGAAGAGAGGAAAGCACACACAGTATATCGGTGGATGGGGAGGAAGAGAGGGGAAGGGGAAGGGAAAGGGAAAGGGTGCACTTCGACGGCAGCAGTGGTAGTGGGCAAACAGCAGTAGGGAATGGGGTATGCCGGAGCGAGGGGGAGAGGGAGAGGAGGAGGAGGGAGATTCTGTTGAGACACGAGGAAGACGAAAATGAGAGGAGGAATGTGTGGAGAGGAAAAGAAGGAGGAGGGAGGAGGAGGTGAGGAGATTATCCCCGCAGTACATCACAATGGCAACGTGTACAACACACAATCCGTCTAAGATAGGTGAGAAAGCATCTCTTTAAGAAGTAGATATATACATACACATGGAGAAGAGGAGACGGGAGCTCCATACGTGGCGCGTATGGCGCTGATGTGATAGGTGTGACGTGTGCCTGTGTGATGTGCCTTTATTACTGTTGCATTCCCCCAGAGTTTTATGAAGTAAAAGCCGAATGTAGAGACGTTCAAGAACAGAATGGAAGACGAAGGAAGATACGAGCTCCTCACGGGAGTCGCTAACGGATCAACAGGAGCGGGGGGAAAGAGAAGAAAGAAAGAGCTAAATCAGCGAAGCGTATAGAAAGAAGGAAATACGAATGGAGTCAGCTTGCACAAAAGACGGTGAGGACACGAGAGAGGGAAAGGGGGAAAGCGTATGGGTGTGAGCGTATGGGGTGTCACTGTGTGAAACGATGCCGGGGGAGAGCGGGGGGGGGAGGAGGAGGAGGATGGCGAGATGAATCATCCACAGCAGCCTACGACACGAAGGGAAGTGAGACTTCACTGAACATAAACTGTTTCCTACACTGCGATCTCCTTCTCTATCTCGCTCTCATCTTGCCTTTCTCTCTGTGCCACATCCCCACCTCTCTCTCCCCCGCTCTCCTCTTCTCTCATATTTTCTCGTGCTCGCCACGTCACGTCCCCGTACTTCCTACTTGCCTACCACTCGCCACTACGACTTCCTCCTTACACTATCTTTGTTGTTGCTGTTGTGGTGGCTGCTGTCGCCTTATGGTCTTCTTTTGATCCAAGTTTACCATTTCCTCTTCCTTTTTGGGCCCCGGCGGGCCGCGCACCTCTTCGTCGCCACTGGAAGCCTACGTAACGCAGGGACGGTGTTCTGATTCATAATTATAATCATAATAGTAATGAAACCTACAACAGAGGAAGTTAAATGGGTGTAGGCGGGCAGATAGAAGAAGAGGGGGAGAGAGGGGGAGAGGAGAGATGTGTATGTCTGTTAGTGTGTAGCAGCGGGGAGGGGGGAAGGTGAACGCTCAAGGAGAAGGTACGAAGAGAGGAAGGAGGGAAGGGGGAGGGGGGAGGGGTATGTTTAAGTTGGAAATCATAAGGAAGAGGAGTCGTGAATAGGGTGAATAGGATCAGCGACTGCATAGAAACGATGTGGTGATAGAGGATAAATAAGGAAGGGGGAGGAGCACTACGGATAGAAGGGAAGACAAGAAGGAGATCTGAGTCCGAAAATAGGTGGAATGGAAACCAGTAGTGGGACTTCTCTGTATGTACAGCAATAACTTAAGATGGAGAGAAGCCATGGGGAGCGTGAAATCATACGGAGGGGGGAGAGGGAGGGGAGGGGAGGAGGGGGGGGGGAGGATCAGTGAGCATGATAGAAAAAAAAAAAAAAGCAAACATGTGACAAAGGAGAGAGCTCTTAGGATAGAGATAAAGGAGGTAAACGAGTCATGGCAAAGCAGGATGACACGACGTGTCAGACGACGTCAATGCTAGAAGAAAAGAAGAGAAGACTTCAAGGGGAAGAAAGCGAATAGTACTAACAGTAGTAGTAAGATTACGAGAGGAGGAACAACAGGGTCCAGTTCTAGAGAGAGGAATCCTATTCTTGCGAAGACGATTCGTACAGATGGACACTGTTACTATTGGGGAGATGACTACTACGATGATTTGTTACGGTGCGTGTGATGCACCTTACGCTAAACATGTGGGGATGATTGTTATTACGCTGATGGGTAGCATATTTTCTGCTTTGGGGGGAGAGGAGGAAGAGGGTTCGGGGTTCTTCATCCTTGTGGATTCATCTGTGTCCTCATTGCCTGCCAAGAAGGCAACCATCCAAAACATGCAATGCGGTAAAGGGGGGCAAACGGGAGAGGGGGGGAGGGAGGGAGGGAGGGAGGGGGGAGGAACAAGCATGAGCTTCCTTCCTCTCATAGAGAATGACAGCAGAGAAGAAAGATGGCAAACGGCTAGCCAACAGGTGCAGAGAGAGAGAGGAGGGAGGTAAAGGGAAGAGAGAGGGGGGGGGAGGGAAAACAGTCGAAAGCGATGAAGTAAATAAGGAAAAGAGAAGAGTAGGAAAAGAAAAGAACATTCAGGCAGAGAGACGGACATAGGGTAGGAAGACAGCGAGTGCGAGGGATTCTATTTCATACATATTTTGTTTGTTTGTCCTAAGAATGGAACAGGCATGTAATGAGGGAGAAGAGGATACAAGGATAGAAGGGGGGGAAGGGGAAAGATAGGACGGGTGGAGAGCTCTGCGAGGAATGGTGAATAGCAAGGAGTCAGTGAAGAGGGGGAGGAGGAGGAAGGGTGATTGGGAGGGGTGGTGTTGACGGGGAGAGGGAGAGAAGAGAACATGTTATTTGCTTTCCCTTCCCCGTGAAAGGAGTGAAAGAGAGAGAGAGACAGAAAGAAACGAAAGGGGGAAAAGGAGAAAGGAAGGACACGGGCTTCAGAACAGATCAACATAGTATTAAAGAGGATGACAAAGAGGGGGGAAAGCGGCAGCAGCAGCAGCAGCACACGCGCCGTCCCGTGCGGTGGGGGGGGGGGGGGAGCAAAAAAAAGTTAAAGGGGAGAGGGGGAGTTAGGTGTGACTACGTCAGAGGAGCAGAAACTCCGAAAGAAGGAGCAATAGTACGAAGAGGAGATGAAAAAGGGATATCTCAGCAAGAAAGCAGCAGTAGTGCGTTGTTCAACAGTAGCACACTGAGGGAGGGGAGATAAAGTCGTTGACTCATGATAGTTCAGGAAAGAGTAGTAGGAGAGGGCCTTAAAACATCGGAAAGAGGGCCCGGTGGCGCTGCCGTTGTTGCCCGTCTTCATTTCCCCCCTCCCCCCCTCACATTCTTAGCTCCTACTTCCTTTTTTGATTTGCGGAAGGCGTGACCCGGGAGATCCTCCTCCTCCTCCTTTCCCTACCTGCTAGTGCAGGATGCGAGAAGCAAGAAAAGGGAAGGAGAAGCGCGACAGCGGGAGATGAGGGAACGGAGGGAGAGAGAAGGAGAGCCTCCTCCATGCACCACCACACTGATGAGAAATCCTCTTTTTTATCTTTCTATGTCAAGAGGGAAAAGGGGGGTGGGGAAGGAGATAAGCACGGAGGTGGGAAGGTGGGCGGCAAACAGCGCTGGGTGAGGGAGGGAATGGAGTGAGAAGAGGAAGGGGGGGGAAGGAGGGGATGGGGAAGGAGATAGAGAAAGAGATAATGAAAGGGCACATGGCAGGGATAAGAACAAACGCAGCAGCCCATCACAAAGCACACAGACACGCAGACACGCAGACACGCAGACACGCAGACACGGAGAGGAGAGCTAGAGAGAGTCAGAGAAAACCGCAAGTAGGAGGGGGGAGGAAGAAGAACAGATGAACAGAAAGAAATAGTAAAAGTAGTAGTAGAAGTAAAAGCATAACACACGCACTTGCTTGTGTGTCCACGTGTGTGTGTGTGTGTGTGCGTGTGTGCCTGATTTCTCCCTGCTTCGTGTGTGTGAATGTGTGTTTGGTGGAAAGTGGGAAGGAAGGAAAGGGCAGTGGGCGGCGGCGGTAGCAGCAGTCCCTCTCTCTTCTTTTACAGCCTTTCTTGTCGTGGCTGTTGTTGTTGTTTTGATTTCGTCTTCACTTCCGTTCTGTCTTCTGTATCTCCCTCTCTTCGCTGCTTCTAGTACCCTTGGCGTGAGGCGTTGTGGGTGGAGGGCACCACGTATGTGTAGCCGGTAGGGGCGGCGGCGGCAACGGTGTTGGTGGGGTTCACGTTTGTGTACAGGTATGGCTGCTGCTGCTGCTGAGAGGAGGAGGGAAGGCGGAGAGACTGTTGTTGTTGCTGCTGCTGCTGCTGAAGGTGGTTAAGGGCATAAAAGTCATGGTAGAGCTGCTGCTGTTGGTGGTTCTGGGCGGGGTATCCCTGGACGCCTCCTCCTCCTACGCTTACTCCTACTCCTCCGCTAGCCGCGTTTGTGGAGAATGTCGCCGCGAGCTGCGTCTGCTGCGGAGCAATGGGATCGCTGGGACGATACGTGTTGCCGGGCACGGAGGCCGCGGCGGCAGTTGTGGTTGTCATGGGTGACATGCCCGATATCATCATGGTACGCTTCGGCGGGGACGCGAACTGTACGCGGAGCGGGTTCGTCTGTGGGGGAATGACCCACTTCTCGTTCAGTGCCTCAATGGCACGGCGCGCGCTGTCCTCTGCTTCGTAGCGCACCCACGCGCTCCCCTTGCTGCGTCCCGACTGCTCCCGCATGACCTTCACCTCCAGCAGCTTGCCGAACTCGGCGAATATGGGTCGCAGCTGCTCCTCCGTGCAGACTCCCGGCACCTGCCCCACAAACAGCTTACTGCCCGCGTTGATGTTGAGGCACGGATTGCCCGTGCTAACGAAGCCGGCCCTGGCGGAGATGGTGGGCGGTGCGGTGGTGGTGGTAGTGGCGTACATGTAGCCGCCACCTTGCGAGAGCTGCGACGAGGTAGGGGGTGGATTGCTGCTGCCATATGCCTCGTCCTTGGCCGCGCCAGACACGTACGCGGGCATGTTCACGGTCACGCTGTTGTCACTGTTGGCCGAGACGTTGTTGTTGTGGTGGTGGCTGTGGTTGTGGCTCACACCTCCGCTGCTGCTGGTTGGGTGGATCTGATAGGGAAAGCTGTTGTGCATTTTCCGTCGTGCGTACGCAAAATGAAGGAGTGAAGAAACGAGGAAAGGGGAGAAAGGAAAGATAGAAGAGGAGGAGCGAAACAGAACTGAACCAACGAGAAGGGGGGCAGGGGAGGGGAAGAGGAAGAGAAGACTCCCGTAGTCGTGCTAGGGAACTTGAGAGAGAGAAAGAGAGAGCTAGACGGTTGGTGTTGTCCGTGCGCTACCTTTCTGGAGACAGATGGATGATCCTTCTGCACACAGGATGCGATGGTGGTGAAATGCGGGGGGAGGGGGTATACTATGATAGTAGTGGCTCAAGACGGGAACACAGAGAGAGAAAGGAGGAGCTGCGGAAATGGAGAAGGGGGAGGGGGGGGAGGTGGGGGGGGTGGGAAACCCAACGGACACGAGAGAAGGGTGTGTGTGTTGGCGGCAGGAGGGGAGGGGAGGAGACCGCGCCACTTTGAGGAGCCGAGAGCGGTCGGG
>JASAOB010002874.1:0-131910 GCA_030849825.1 Herpetomonas tarakana
CTTCTCTCTATTTACTGTGTCTACAGCGACAAAGGCATTTGTTTCCTGAGCAGGACACTAGTTGAACCTCCTCCTCTTCCCTCTCTGCGATACACACCCTTAGCCCCGCTCGCTGCCACCTTGGGCCGATATCAGACTCCTCCAGTTCTCCGTCGCCTCTCCTCACTCCCTCCTGTCCTCCGTTCCCGTTCCCGTCACGATAGCACATGGCAGACCAGAAGACCACAGCAGCAGCAGCAGCGACAACGACACATGCCGCCCCTCATGCCACCGCGGATGGAGCCATCTTGATCCGGTCGGCAGAGCGAGCAGATTCCCCAGCAGACGGAGACTCTTTCCTTTCCGTTCGAGCCTTTCTCGATCCTACTGCGGCCGTTGAGTTCTACCGTGCCAGGTGTGCGACACGGCAAGTGAGTGTAAACCGCCACTTCGTCAAGGTACTTGGGCTTGGCCGCACCGACTTTGACCTCCACGGCGGCTACTTGGGAGAGCGCGGCATTGTCCCCGTTGTGGAGACGCTGGCGCAGGTGGCGGTTACGGAGATTGACCTGCGGGACTGCCTCGTGGGCACGGAGGACGTCCGCGTGATGAGCGAGCACTTTGCGAACCACGGCCGCCTGGAAAAGATCGACCTGCGCGGCAACACCATCAGCGACGCCGCGGCGAAGCTGCTGCTGCAGCTGGTGAACAGGAATCGTCACCTTCATCAAGTGCTCCTCGACGCAACAGTCCCTCGTCGTCAGCGGATCGAGAAGCAATGCCTGACCAACAGCCGCGGTGGCGGCGTCGACACGGTGCAGGATGGCAACACCACCACGGCTTCCCGGGCGGCGGGCACGTGCGTTGTCTGCGGGACTCTCTTTGTACAGGACAACAGCTCACCCACGACAGCCGCCTATGTAAATCTCACGCTGTCGACGGTGTTGGGCCACTTCGCCCGGACAGGCGACGCCACAAGCGCTGTGGGCAACGAAGTGCTGTTTCGCCTCCTGGCCACGTGCTGCGACGCTGGTGACGGTGTGCTGTTCCTCTGCACAGAAGCCTGCGCGGAGCAACTCGGCCAGGAGCTGCTCCAGTGCGTGCCGTATGTACTCGCCACTTGCCACTCGCGAGCCCCGTGCACTCCGCCGAAGCTGGTGCTGCTGCGCGATGGAGCAGAGCAACTTGCCAAAGAGCTGGGCAGTCGGAAAGGGGCTGTCGCTGCCCCGGATGTGTACCGGGAGATGCCGGCCAGCGTCAACGCGGACGGCGACTTCTCGATACTGCGCTTCCTCGACGAGGCGAGCCCGGGATACAGGGAGCCCAAGTTCTGCTGCTCCGTGTGCGGAGGCAGGACCGATGGCCTTCCCAGCGTGCCGTCCCAACTGATCCGGCAGTTCCGAGACGACTTCATGACACGTCCCTTGACGGCGGAGGGCACTGTGGGAGTGAATGGGACGAACTCTCTGTTCCCCATTCTGCGGCGGATATGCTCCACTTTCGTCCACTACTCCTACGAGCCCGTCTGCTCGCGTGCCTGTGCGCAGGACATTGTGCGATTCGGCGTCTTCGGCTACCGAGGTGTCATCCGCACCTACCCAAACTACGTGCCACCCCTGTCGACTGCGTTGGGTCCATTCGGCACCAGGACGATGCGTTTACTACCGCAGCTCAGCTTCAGCGTCGTCGACTTCGCTGCGGTCACAGTCGACGACGTTGGGACGGAGCAGACGGTGTGCGCCATCACCGTCGCCAGCGCGATGGAGGACATTGACGGTGTGCCCATGGACCCGTACTTCCTCCATGCGATGGGACGTCACCTGGCGAAGCAGCCCGTGAAGTCGGTTGGGTGCGAGCTGCAAAGCGTGTGTGAGGCAGCACGCGTCTGCGGGTCGCTTGCCCAGAGCGAGGCACCCCTTCAGCGTCGACGCGGCGACCGGCCCCCGTCGTCGGTGCACGGCGCATCGGCGCACGGGGAGGCAGGGGAAGACACCGGTCGCGGCTTCACGGTGGGGGACTGGGAGAACTGGGGAGCAGTGTTTGGGAAGGAGAAGGTCATCACCATGTTGCACACCGCCTTCGCGCGTCGTCGCCAGGGCCTCTACATGGTGGACGGTCCTCACGACAACCTCTTTGACAATGTCCGCGCCGCCCTTTGGGCTTTCCGTCACCAGCGGCGCTCGGTGCTCGTCGCGCTCGAGTTCTCGGCGAGCTGGCTCACGTGCGACAACGGGTTGGTGTCGGACGCCGCAAAGGGTGCCCAGGCAGACGAGCAACAGCAACAGCAGACACGGCGAGGCTCTTGCGACACCTTCTTCACAACGGTCAAGATCGTTGGCCAGAGCGTCGTGGCGAACACGAGCCACCTCATTCTACAGGGGAACTTCGGCCCCACAGCGGGGAACAGAGGCTTTTTCTACGTGGACAAGGGCACCTTCCTTCGGCGGGTGTGCGGCAACGCCTACGTGTTTGTCGATTTCGCCGCGCTGCAGCAGAATACCAGTGACGCGCTTGCCCTCTCGAACCTCCTCCCGTCGAGCTACGCTGCACAGGTTTGCAGCTCGGCGGCACTTGGCGTTGTGGCCCACCTCGGCCACGCCCGAGTGATCTTGAAGGAGATGGCGTCCGCTGACAGCGTGAACTCCGCCTACCCACGCAACCTTCGGCGAGGGTTACGCGAGGCGATGGCGTGTGTCGCTGACGCCTCCTCCCCCTCGACTACCACCAAGGCGGCGGAGCAGTGGCTCCGCTATGTGCAACACCTCCTTGACGTCAAGGGCGTGGCCGCCACCGGGCAGCTGCTCTTCTTCCTGAGCGAAATCTGCCCACCTGACGTGGTGGCGCGACTAAACCGGGCTGTCGCGATTGTCAGGGAAGCGTGTCCGTCCATTCCCTATGCGCTGATCGAGGCGAGCGAGCATCGACCGTCAAGAGCCGTATCGGAGCCCAAGGCGGACAAAGACTTGAAGAAGGACTCGCCGCTGATCTCCCCTGGTGGTGGCGACCCCGTGAGCTCTCCGCGCGCAGCACGTGGCAGTCAGCCGTCCACGGCGACGACGGGCTCACCTGTCGCGTGCAGGGACAGCAGCGCCGCCGCTGCCCAGACTCCAAAGGAGGTGGAGGAGGAGGACACACAGCAGGAGTCCCTCTCGCGAGTGAAGAAGGGTGCGGCGCGGAGCTCCCGGTCGGAGGAGCGCAGGAAACAGATGACGGCTGGCAAGAGAGCACGAGGAAGCGGTAGTGACGCGGCGTCGACAGTGTCTTCTTCTCCGTCCCCTCCGCGGCCCTCGTCGGCGAGCGGTAAGCGGAAAGGGAGCCGGCGAGGGTCGCCACCGCGACGGCAAACCACCACCCAAGGAAGTCCAAGAGAATCGACAGTGCCTGTCCGCAAGGCGCGCGCACGCAGTGCATCTACGCAAACCCGCGGGGTGTCACCCACAGTCCCGAACAAGGTTGGCGCCTCGGGAGAAGCGCAACCGCCCTCCTCCCCTCTGCCGTCCGGCAACCCAGTGGGCAGCCCCGTCTCTGCTAGCCAGGGGAATCCACGCATGCCTCAGTCGACTTCGCGACCTGCAACATGGGAGAGCTTTTCCCCTCACCTGCTCGGACAGCCCTGGAGCTTGATCAACCTCGTGGATGCCACAGGGGCTCCGACGGCGCACATGGCAGCCTTCACTCAAGACCAAGTGTGTGTCTACACGACCAGCAACAGCAGCGCCGACAAGGTTTCCCCGGCGCCTCCGCATGTCGCGATGCCGTTGACCTCGATGGAGACAAGTGCGCTGTTTGCCGACTTGCCATTTTCGTCAGGGTTCGATTGTGCCTTCCACCACCCCCTACACCATCGCCAGGTCTACTTCATCAGCGGTGGCATGGGCGTCGTGTGGGACGCCTATCTGCAACAGTGTGTCTCTGGGCCTTTCTTGCTCTCGACCTCCTCCACGTTTGCGCGGCTCCCGGCGGCTTTCCTCAGTGACGACGACACCAGTACCAACAACAAGAGCAGCAGCAGCAGCAGCAGCAGCGGGGCGGCCGCGCTGGAGTGCGTCGTCCCACTTTACGGCACCCCATTTGTTGTCCTTTTCCGCCAGCTCGTGTACGCCGTGTACGACATGGAGAAGGGCATCCCAGTGAGTGACACGCTGGTGCTACGGTTGTCCTCGAGGGCCGCAGGTCGCGGAAAGAACGGAGAGGGCTTGGTCACCATGGCTGAGGAAGCGCGCGCCGTCGCGATGAGGAAGAAACAGGCGCAGTGTACCGGTGGCGTCGGCAGCGGCAACGCATGCACCATGGACGGAGAGGAAGGACAACGACCCCTGTGGACCCAAGCGCTTCCCCTCTTTGGCGACGACTTGGTCTCGCAGCTGCCGCGGAGTCCCGTTACCAGTGCCTGGCTGCCACACCCCCGACCCGCGACAGGAGCACCGACACCCAGAGATGCGAGCGAGCTCGTTCTGATCACGGCGGACGGGTACTGTCACACCTTGTCCCTGCCCACGGACCTTGGCGCGGGGGGAAGCTCCGCCGTCATCACCTCCGCAAAGCAGGTGCCACTCTCCGAAACGCCGCTGGCACAGCTCCCCGCCGCCTTCCAGCAGTGTCGCCTGTCCCATCTGCCCATTCTGTGCTCCACCGCGCTGCAAGCGACGTCGCAGTGGGAGACGGTTGACGCACTCGAACCATTCGCACCGTCGTCGCCGTTGCTGTCCGAGGGCACTGTCGCGGTTACCTCTACGCTCCCCGTGACGTCTTCGGAGAGTCGGGAAACCGCACAGCTGCTCTCGCTGGGATGCGTGGAGAGGGATGGCACTCCGGCGGGAACTTGTCCGGCCCAGATCGCGGAGGAAGACCTCTTCTCGCGCAACACGCTGTACTGTGGCGAGTACACGGAGAGGACGTGTCCACGGAGCGACGGCGAGGAACAGGAGTGCGCCGGCGTCCCAACGTGGAGCGCGTCGTCCCCGGTGATGGCCCACACCATCACGATGGATTTGGGCCCGGGCAATGAGGAGAGCTTTGCCGCGGTGGTACTTGTCCTTAACACCGCTGCGATGCACCCATCCGTGCTGCACCACGCCCCACTCAAGGTCGGCGTCGAGGTCAGCGACGACGGCGTCGTGTTCCGCCCTCACGCAGAGTTCCTCGCGGGTCTGCGTGGCGACGCGTCTGTGACTGCCGGTGCCTGGCGCACCAACCCGGCCCACGTGTCCCGCTTCTGGCAACTGTGCTTCCACACTCATCTGCCCTCCGAGGTCGGCGTCGTGCGGACCATATGGTTTCGTGAGGAAACCCCGAGCGGCGGCGTCGGTCCCACAGCTGGATTCTTCGAGCCTCTTCGACCCTACGTTGCACTGCGCGGCGATGATGTGGGCGAGCCCCTCGTCCACATTGAGGCCCCACGCGTCTATCGTGAACCGGCCACCCTCCTCCTTCCGATGCCAACGGCGCCAGTGTTTGCCACGACGACGAGCAGCACCGTAGCAGCGCGGCGGTCTGCAGGCGACACGGCCCCACGCAATGCTGCAGCTTCTGCTGCTGCTGCTCCTCGAGGCTGGTACGCACCGCACGCGATCATCTCCCTTCCCACCGCTGCCGCCCCGCAAACAGCAGCAACAGCAACAGATAGGGAGGAGGAGAAGGTATCCCCTCCGAGTGCTCAGCTGGGGGGCCCCACCACTTGTCTCTTCTTCTGTGGCGCTGACTTTGTCGAGTTTGACCTCTCCCTGAAGGACGTGGTGGCACAGCGGTCGCATAAGATGGGCGACCACCCCGCCTTGCGCGCTCTGCCGTTTCCCTTCGCTCACGGCCTCCAAAGCGCATTCCACCTCGACCCGGTTAGGGAGCCGACACGGGTCATGCTGCTCGCCGATGGTTTCTTCTTGCACTGGGACCTGGGTAAGGGAGCGGCCGTTGACGAAGAGGCACCTGCACAGCGCTTTGCGGAGGTGGATGCGATGAAGGGGATGCCTCTCGATGTCCCCACCACGCACGAGCTGGTCACCATTGTCAACGACTGGGCTCGCCCAAACGAACTCTACATCTTCTTCTCCACGCGCTCCGATGTCGGTGCGGGTGGACGGTGCATCAGCGCAGTCGAGGTGCTACGCTGGAACCACGTGGCCCACGAGCTGGTGGAGCGGCCTGTACGTGTGTGCGAGCATCCACTCTTCCGAGAGGCCTTCGCGGGTCTCTCCCCGGATGCGCAGCTGCACTGCCTTTTCGTGGGAGAAGACCGCACGATCACTGTCTTTGCGGACAAGCACGTTGTGTCGATTCCTACATCTACCGTTGGGAAAGTGTCCGTGCGCGAGCTATCCGCCAGCCCAGACTTCCACCAACTCTTCACTCACCTTCCCGAGTTCGCCTCGCTGCGCACCCAGTCAACTCTCACGATTGATCTACGCGATGCCGGCGCTCTCGTGTTGGGTGTCGAGCTGGTGAGCACGCACGAGGGCGTCACCGATGGAGTCGGCGAAACATGGCTCACAGCCTTTAGCGACGACGGCCATCGCTGGACCCATATCGGGCACCACACCCATCGCGGTCCAACTTCGCGTGCGACATGGCGACCGGGCCAGGTCGCGGGAGTGTCCCACAGATTCTGGCAGCTTAGCTGCTCGTGCGCCGTCTCGAGCAGGACGGACTCGCTCTCTGGTCAAGACATCACAGCTGAGGACGGGTGTGGGATGGCGGAGCCCAACGCACAAGACGCCGCAGCTCCCCACTATCTGTACACACAAGTGACACTGCTCACCATCCCTGAGAGCTCTTGCGATATCCTCCCCGAGTGCATTACGCTCTCGGGCGGCAGCACCGCCGCACCGCACCCCGCGGAGCTTCTGAAATGTGACGGTAAGAGGAACGAGCTGTGTAAGCTCGCGGAAGCGTGCAACAGCAACTCCACCCCTGCGTCGTTGTGCTTCGCTGCCGGCAGCGCTGTTGCGGCAATGACCCTCGACTACGGCCGCGCGACAGTCGAACTCACCAGCTTCCGCTGTCGTCGTCGTTGCTGTCCGCTCGACAAGACGGCGATGGCTTCTGGCGCGAGCAGCCAGGAAACAGAAGTGTGGGCGGTGGAGAGCAGCGAGGATGGCGAGAGGTGGTCAGCGTGTGGAGCATGGTGCACGAGGGGAGGACCAACGGAAAGCGTGCAGCTGTGCTGGGCACCCACCGGCCCGGCCCGCTTCTGGCGCATCACGGCGAGACCCCGGGACGCCGAGCAGTGGGAGGACGCGACAATGTGGTGTGATCTCTCCCTTCACAGCTACAGAGGACACACCGCGTCCGTGCGCAGTGGCCGGCCGCTCTCGGCGAAATGGAAAGGCCCATCTTCAAACGATGACGATAATAACGAGGCCGTGGCGATGACGGCCACGCGAGAACACGGGACCGTGAGGGGGACAGCCACATACGTGACGGCCTTGTCCCTGCTTACGCAATCCATCCGCCCGGTGCCTTCCGCCTCGGCAGCTTCGTCTTCCCCATCAAGGGCAGCGACGCTGCTGCCTCTGGCAATCGGCAGTACCCTCACGGTTGACACCAAAGCTGACACACCCGCTGCTGTCACGGGGATGCTCATCTCGTGCGACCCGCGCCATCTTGTAAACAAACAGTGGGCGGGCTGCGTCTCGCGGGTGGAGCTACTGGTGGAGTTTAGCGCCAACAACAAGCACTGGTACGCCGCAACAAGTGCCCTCTACTTCTCCGGGCAGGAGCAGCCCGTGTTTGTGCGATGGGCCTCTCTCGGCACTTACCGCTACTGGCGCCTCCGCGTGCTGAGGGTGGAAGGGAGTGACGCGGGGGTCCTGGCCATTGACCAGCTGCAGTTGTACCGCGCCGAGCCGCAGTTGTACCGCTCTTTCCTCTCGCAGAAGTCCGTCAGGGAGTCTGTCTCGGTAGACGGCGCTGATGACGATGGCACCGCGCATGGGAGTGCCGCCCAAGCATCCGCTGAAACAGCTGCTGCTTCGTTCTCCGACCCTGAGTCACTGCCTCCGCATAGCACGGAGATGGTGTACCTCCGCCTACCCACCCAGCAGGCCATTGTACGGGTATCGGCCTGTCTACCGCCATGGGCGGTGTACGTAGTGGAGAGGCTGGAGCTTGACGGCATCAGCTGGACAACGGTGGCGCGTCTCTCCAACGCAGGCGGCTCCACGACGCGGGAGATCACCAAGGCCTGGACGCGGGGCCAGTCAAGCTCGACGTGGCGACTACGTGGTGTGACACCCGCCGCCTCCGAGGGTGTGGGTGTGGCGTTGCCCGTCCAGTGGGACGCGTTTGTCGACGAGCGAGCGGTGCCGGTGGACCTGAGCAGAGTCCCCAACGTTCGCTTCGCTCACGTTGGCTTTGCGGAGCTGATGCCAGTGGAGCTGCTCTTCCGAGGAAAGACCCTTCTTCTTCCTGATGTAAACAAAACCGTCTTGCGCGCTGCGGCGTCGGCGGCAGCGGCAGCGTCCCCTTCGAATCGCCTGCAGCGCACTGGCGATCCGTGTCTTGTCTGGTCGTTTGTCTCCCCCGTGACGTTCCACCAAATCGCGCTGAATGTACGCCTTTGTACAGGATCAGCCGACGGGGAATGTGGCCACTCCGGCGAGGCGAACGGAGCAGACGCTCCCAGCTGCTCCTCCCCATTAGGGACGGGCTCGATAGAGAGGTTGAAGCTGAAAGGGGGGGAGCGCGCAGGAGCGGGGAAGAGCAAACGGCCGCCATCCTCGCCCGCTACAGCAACGACAACGACAACGACAACGACGGCGGCGACGACGTTGGCAAAACCGACTCAAAGAGGGGGGAAGCTGTCCGGTGGAAGGGCAGGGTCGCCGTTGCGAACACCGACCACCGATGTTCCCACCACTGGCGCGGGTGGCGGTGTGCTGGCCACAGCGACGACTATTGTTGTCGTGGAGACGAGCTACAACGGCACTGACTACGTCGCCGTTGCCGCGTGTGCCGTGCCCGGCACGGGAAGCAGTGTCGTCACGTTGAGTTGGGAGAACGGTGACAGAAGCTTCTCGGCGCCGCACTGGCGGGTGCGGTGCGAGAACCTGTCCGCCAACGACACGCTCGACCTTGTCAGCGCGACGTGGTATACCGTGGCTGGGGTGCCCGGTCTCGCCCCGGCTGGGGACGCGCTTGCGATGAACAATACGGCGTACGCGGCGTGGCAGCAGGACGTGTTCAACCGCGAGGACACGTTTTGTCGTGACTGCCAGGCCGGATTTGACCAGGCAAGAAGCCAGGCTGCAAAACTGCGGGAAGGTGGCGATGTGGACCGGCGGGGACAGGCCGCAGACGCGGTCTGGCGCATGAAGAAGCGCTTCGCCGCGTTCGTTGCCAAAGTCTCCAAGGATGCCGCACACAAATCCGGAGACGCGGAGGAGAACCAGCTCCTGCGCCGAGTGCCCGAACGGTGGCTGCCTTTCCTGGCTACTGGACGAGAACTCGCCACCGACCTGCTCTTCTTCGTCTACAAGATTGGGGAGCGGTACCCGGAAAGCGATGTGTCTCGGCTCATCGCCATGGCGGGAGATCGGGTGAACGCGGCGAAGGGTCTGCTGTTCACAAAGCGCGAGAGCGGCACTTGGTTTTACCCACACTTTGCCTTGTACACTAGCGGCATCAAGGACGACTTCCACGGCATTGACGGGACGGCGGTCACGGCGAGCTTCGGCGTGTACTGGAGCCAGTCGCTGGCACTCCAGCGCGACACAGACGTGCTGCTCGCGAGCGTGGCAACAGCACATGGTGGCCCAGAAGCGAAAACGCGCAAGAGCAGCAGTTCCACGCGTACGCCAGCCGAGGCCGCACCCGGTCTGAGCGAGCTCAGCCCTCATGTCGCCTCTCCTCTCCTCTCCCTCTTCTGGGAGCACAAGAAGACCACGCCGTGGGTGGCCGCTGAGTGCTTTCCTGGGCTGCCGGCGCTGCAGTTCGCCGGCTTTGGGAACCCGCCTCCCTCCACTGCCTCGGGTGGCTCCGCAGCGGCGGCTGCACAGCAGGGCAGGAGCACGGGTACCTGCATGGTGTGCGCGCTTAACGAGATGACCTTCTCCCACCGCTACCCTCTCACACTTGGAGAGTCCGGCTCCCAGAAAGCGCTGCCCCCGCCCGCTTTCCCATACCGCGTGTGTCCTGGCGTCAACTTCATCCACTTTGCCACTGTGCCTCCCTTTCTCGTCGCGCCCCTGCGTGCTCTCTACCGCCAGAGCTTCCTCGAAAGCTACCGCACCACAGTGGTGTTCACCGCCACCTCACTCGACACGCGCAGTGGCCAACTGCGCTTCACGCTGCCCGCCTCCGAGGGGGGTCTGGAGCCGGACGGGCGAGTGTCTCTGGGCCTGAGCGGCGTCTCCATCGAGTCGCTTGAGTTCGAGGTCAACATCCGCGCAACCCCTGTGAGCGGCCTTGGCAATGGCGAGCTGCGGCGGACGGGCAGCAAAGACTATGGCAGTGACAACACGGCCCCTGCCGCTGCGCCGACGGACGACACTTCCCTTCCCGAGCGCGTTGCCCTGCGAAGGCGCCGCTACGCGTTCACCTTCCACGTCAACATCATCTCCCACGGCGCGTTCTGCTCCCTCCCCACCACTACCACCACCACCACCGAGATCGCGCGACCCAGAGGGACACCACCGTTCTCAGAAGGATCCTCTCCCACGGATCCCACAAGCCCCGTCCCACCAGCACGACGATCCATTGCCGTGAGCATTATCTGCGGCTTGGACCCCGACTCTCCCGTGGTGCCCATTCGCTGTCGCTGCAGGAACGCCAACATACCGCTGCTTTCCTCGCCTTCCATGGTCCTCTCCTCGTTCGACCTGACCGCTGCTGGGGAGCGGCGAGCCGATGGCAGGGGCCTGCGCTGTCCCCAACACCACATCGCCGCGAAGGTGCGTTTCGTGGACGACGATCACGAGCACCGGTGCTGGTACAGTGTGCCGTCTGGCGTGGACTGGAATGCAGTGGATGAGCTCCACATGACTCTGGCAAGCGTATCCCTCGCCAACTTTGTGGCCAACACACGTGCGCTTCTCAACACCACCGTGGCAGACTCCCCCACCACATCCCGCAAGAAGCAAAGGTACTGCACCGCCGAGCAGGAATGGCTCGCGGAGCTGCCGGTTACTCTCTCCCACTGCACCGTCTCCGTGAATGTACGAGAGAAGCTAGCGAGAGGCGTCGGGGCCCGCGTCCAGCTGTACGACGCAACGTCGTGCGACGCAGCAGTCTTTGTCAACAGCGACGGGTTCATCGTTCGTGGGACGGTGGGCGATGTGAACATTGGGAATCTGCACCTTGAGCTCGATGAGTCCGCCACCGCCGGCCGCGTTCCCTACGTCATTGGCAATGTGTCAGAGCCCTGTCTGCCCTCCTCCTCCTCCTCCACGATTACTACAACGAGAGGGAGTGGGCACCCGCCAGCAACAGGCCCTGCCCCCGTTCTCGTGCGCCTCGAGGGCCGCAGTCGTCTCCTCTCTCGGCACCGCACCACCCCTGTCAGCGTCGAAGTCTCTCAACAGCACCTGCTCTGCATCGCCTCCACCCCCTTCGCAGACGTCTCGCTCGCCACGACAAACATCGCGGCCGGTAGCGAGAAGCGCGCCGTCGTGTACCGCGCTGTTCGCCCCGTGTGCGACGCGGCGCAGGTGGTGGTCAACAAGGAGGTCTTCTTTCAGAGCATGGCCGCACTCTTGGGACGTGCACCGATGGTGTGCGCACTGCGGGTTCACGGCCTGCCCTTCACCTTCATGCCCCAGGAGATGTCCGTGCTGGAGCCCATGCGCGTCACGCAGCACCGCCTCAGCGTTGTCCTCCGCGGCGTCTTCTTTGGAAACTGGTTCGAGGTCATTGCCAGCACGACGGAGCTCGCCGATGTATCGTCTGTCGCAGGCCTGTCGCACACGCTGGCGCTCAAGGTGCTGGAGCAGAACCAAGACGCGTTGTGGAAGTCGTACGTGAACATTGTCGGCCTGCGTCCTCGCAGCAATCTGCCCAATGACGACGCCGCCTCTGCCTCGACCCACAAGTCCTTTCTGACGTTTTCGCAACGCGAGACGTTGCAGCAACAGTAGCAGTGCACGTCTCCTGTCAGAGTTCCTCTGCTCATGTAAACTTTCTCTCTCTCTGTGTGATATGTACCCTTCCCACACGTTGCACACACACACACACACGCACATGTACCTGGCGCACAGCAAAGAACAATAACACTCACCCGTTTCAATGTCCACCTCCGTTTCTAGTTGCCTGTATGGACCTCGCTCTCTCGTTCATCGATGTGTTTTTTGTGAGGCTTGATTCCCTTCTGCCACGGACTGGTCTTCCTTTCTCTTCTTCCACCTCCAGCACGTCAAGACTCTAGACACCACCGCAAACTGGCCACCTTTGCTGTCCCTCCCCCCCCCCCTCCCCAGATACCCGCACGTGGGGCAGATGCCTTGTGATGCTTCCGTCAGTATGCTGGTGGACCGCCTCAACGATGTCGACAAGCGGCGCCGCCTCACCGTGATGGGCCAGCGGGAAATCGAGGCGAGACTGCAGCACGCGACGCAGGAACAGAAGGACATCGAACGACAGCGCGCGGAGGTGCTGGAGACGGAAGCGAAGCTCCAGAGAGAGCTGGACGCGCTGGCTGGGCAGCAGAAGCAGATGCAGCTGCAACTCATGATGGAGGCCGATCGCGTGCGTCACTGTGATGTGGAGGAGCCACTACTGCAGAGCCACGCGGCGCAGCAATTGGCAAAGCTGGAAAGCGAGAGGAAGCTGTGGGCAACAAACACCTCGCAGCTGGAGCAGCTGGCGGCGATGTGGCGGGATGATCCGTGCATGCAGGAGGTTCATCAGGCCATTGCCGAGGCAGACGCAACGCTGGACCAGCTCGCAGTAAAGCAGTCCGCTGTCGAGCAAGAAACCGCCCAGATGCGTGCACAGATGGCGCAACTGCGAGAGGCCATGCTGGCGGCCGGCACCAGCGGCGGCCACGAGGCTGCTGCTGCGGCGACGGCGGGCTCCGGCGCAACAGATGCCGTCATTGCGGATGCGACGGGGGGTGAATCCGCCATGACCCAGGCCCGAGATCGTCTTCGCCAAGGAGAGGAAGACTGGCAACAGACGGAGGCCGACTACGCGCGCCGGCTGTCTGCTGTTCAGCGCGAAGTCGACGACGTGGCAGCGCGGGGAAAGGAGCTGCAGGGGATGCTCGCCGACTTGGAGGAGACGACGAGGCGACACGCCCAGAACATCGCCGAACTTGATGCGTGCGTGGCAGCCAATCGCTGCACAAGTTGCCGCTCGAACAAAGGAGGAGCTTAAATCATCACAGCTGCTGCATTGGCATCAAGCTCTTCCTACCTTCTCCCTTTCTCTTGTGCACCCACACACACACACTTTCTCTCACCTACACTGGATTCTTCTCTTGCTCTGCTACACCCCACGACAACAAGAACAGCAACGAAGCAACGCCAAGCGGAAAGCAAGACAAGTACTGGTGGGTGGTAGTGTCGAGAGAAGGTACTCGTCACACCGATGAAGGCGGGAGCCCACAGCACTCCTCCTCACTTCCGATTTGTGCCTTTGTCAGCTGTTGATCCTTCTAGAAGCTCTATTCTTCGTTTCCATCACTCTAACGGAAAGTCGGTTCTCATACCTGTGTGTGCCTGCAGAGCAAGACGTGGGAGAGAAGAGGCACCTATGCTCCGTAGCCTCCGGAACCGCATGAAGCGCGAGAACGAGCCGCGCGTACTCATTCTCGGCCTCGACAACGCTGGCAAGACGACCATCCTCAACGCTCTTGGCGAGGCAGAGGAGAAGCCCACAGCGGCGCCGGAGGGCCCGACGCAGGGCTTCAACATCATGGACCTGAACCGTAATGGCAACCGCGCCAAGCTGTGCGACCTCGGCGGTCAGCGCGCGTTGCGCGATTTCTGGCAGGACTACTACGCCAACACGGACTGCATCATGTACGTTGTGGACTCGTCCGACGTGCGTCGTCTTGAAGAGGCCCACGCGTCCTTCTCCGAGGTGCTTGAGGGTGTGCCGCGGGTGCCGGTGCTGGTCTTTGCCAACAAGCAGGATCTGGCAACAGCGAAGAGCCCGCAGACAGTTGCCGAGGTGCTGCATCTCGAAGAGCACCGCGACCGCCAGTGGCACATTCAGGGGTGTAGCGCCAAGACAGGCGCCGGCCTTGAGGAGGGCGTTGCCTGGGTCTTTGGCGCGTGCAACATGGGTGCGGCTGCGGCCCCGGCCGCCGCCCCGCCATCAGCGGCGACGTCGGCACCCGCCGGTATCTGAGGGGGGAGAGGAAGGAAGGGAGCACTTTGCGTTCAGACCTCTCAAGGCACCTTGACGAGGTGCACCAAAATGTCCCCCGCCCACCCACTTTCCCTTGTCAACGATGTGAGAAGGACGTTATCGCGTGTATGGTGCCTGCGGGGAGCCGGCGTTGCGCGCTCACCTCCCTCGATGCACAGAACGGTGTTTTGGGAGAAATATACTCATGTACATAGTAAATGCTGGCAGTGAAGGGAGAGAGCGGCCCCTGCGCCACCTTGCCTCCCCCTGGTGCATTGGCTGCTCACGACTTCCATATGGCAGCCCACTCTTCATTTCCCCAACCCTCAACATACAGACACACATACGGAAATGGCCCTCTCTCCGCTCCCTTCGACAGGGGGGGAGGAGTATGAGCGGACAGACAGAGACCTGCCTACCTATTGGAGAGAAGGGGTGGTGGAGCACGCACTGACAGATTTTGCTGTGAATGCCACTCCTAACCAAGAGAAAAAGAGAGAGAGAGATAAGGGGAAGAAGGAGCTGGCAGACGGGACACAAGGAATGCGTTGCTTTCCTCGATGGCGCATATGTCTGTTCGCTTCCCTTACTATCCTTGACCTTTGTAATCTTCGCTCCTCCGCACGGGGGGAGATGCACAGAGGCCTTGTCCTTTCACGTTTACCCCGTCCATACACACACATCTAGCCCCCGCCTCCTTCTCCCCGTTGGGAACCTCACCGAAGAGAAAGCGGCGGCACCAGCAGGTAGGCACACGTCATTTTGCTCCTCATGAGCGCGGAACCGCGAACCATCACTTGCGGCCTCTGCTTCAAGACGCTGTCGAGGCCGTTGACGCTTGGGTGCCGCCATAGCTTCTGCACCGACTGCGTACGAAAGCAGCTGGGCAAGAACCGGGAGAACGGGTTTCTGTGCCCCGTGTGCGCCACTTCGCAGCCTGACGTCAAGGCAGACACCTTGAACCAGTTCGCAGACAAGCAGCTAGAAACATACATCAAGAGCCTGTCCGATGGCAAGTATGGCCAGCCCGTGTGCCAATGGTGCGAGGAGACTCCGTCGACGCTGCAGTGTGGGGAGTGCATGTGCACCTACTGCGAGGCTTGCTGTGAGGCGGCGCACAAGCGTCCCACCAAGCGCCACCACGTCATCTCCAAGCTAAATGAATCGTATCGTAGCTTCTGTCACCGCTGTCCACAGTACGGCCACGACGAGTATAGAGCGGAGTTCTACTGCGAGGAATGTGGGGAGATTTGTTGCGCGTACTGCCTGCAAGTCGGTCCCCACAAGGACCACCGCAGCACCTCCGTTGCCAAGGCCGCGGCGGAGGTGCGGCAGCAGATGACGAAGGACATACAGTGGCTAGATCAGTCAAAGACCGCGTTGGAGGCGCAGACGGCGGAGCTGAACCGCGTCTCGGCCGCGTACAGCGCGTCGTACGACAACGTCGAGGGAGCCATCTCGGAGCGGTTCAACCAGTTCCGTCAGCAACTGGCGCAAAAGGAGCTGGAGATCCGCCGCGCGCTCGCCCAGCTCCGCGAGTCCGGAGACGCCGCTTTGACAACGGCGAGGCAGCAGTACCTCTCGCAACTCAACTCCGTCAACGAGGGCTTGCTGCGCTTCCGCAGCCTGCAATCAGGCGGAGCCGACTACGAAATTCTCCAGAGCCACGCTCTCCTCGACAGCTGCTCGCAGGCGGACCTCCCGACCATGACGGGGACAGGGTTCCAGCTTGTCGGCGCTGGCGAGCTCTCGCTGTCGGGGCTCAATGTGCAGCTCGACCTGCAAAGCACCGACTTGCTGCGAATGCTGGCCACGGGGACGACGGCGTCTGCCGCGACGACTGACGGACCGGACGACCGCCGCAAACGCCGCGGCGACGATCGCGACGTGCGTGGCGAGTACCCGACGGGCAGCTACTACAGGCAGCAGGCACCGTTCTCGGACGGCGGCTTACCCGCTACTGGCAGCACCACCCGAGGCGATCCTCTCCACCAGCCCCTCCGTCTGACCTTCCCCGTGGACGAGGATGTTGAGGCGACGGTGCGGCCTGACGGCGTTTTCCTGCGCTGCATCGCGCGTGGCGGGGGAGGTCTGCAGATTGGTGTGCGCAGCAAGGAGATGCTGGAGTTCATTGCCCGCATGCACCCCGAGGACAGGGGCATCGTGACGTGGCAGGTGCGCCTGGAGAGCGTGTCGGACACCTTTCTCGGGGTGGTCGAGAAGACCAGTCGTGGGGTGACGCCGGAGGGCTTCTACTGGAAGCCCGCCTGTGCGGGTGTGATTGACGGCCATCTCGGACGGCCCACGCCGGCAGCCACCCGCCTGCCCGTGTGCCGCAGCGGCGACACCATCCGGTTCGTGTACGACATCACCGCCGCGACCCTTCGCATCGTCGTCAACGAGCAGAAGGACGGTGGCGTGGTCTTGACAGACCTGCACCCCAGGGTGGCAGCGTGTTTCATCTTCTACCCTGGCGAGTCCTTGACGGTTCTCTTCTAAACTGGGGGAGGGAGAGAGGAGGAGTCGGGAGTAGTGATTCATATGCCTTTCTTCAAGCGTATCTGTCTCCTTTCCGTACTCCCCCCGTGACAGCACCACGCGACCCCTTCTCTCCTCCTCCTCCTTTCATCGTCCGTCGGTCACAGAGCCATTTCTCTAGCCTTACCTTCCATTCCTCTCCCCTCATGTTTGGATGATGTTATCTCCTGTACCATCAATCGGGACCGCATCTCTGCTGTACCATCGACAACGACAGCGAATGTAGATGGCGAGTGCCAGCACAAAAGAAAGAGGGAGATGTGTCGCTGCGACTTGGCCTGCACTACGGAACACGGCTGACTCGGAACGCGCAGCTGTGCAGGGGAGTGTTCGTGGTTGTGTGTGTGTGTGTGTGTGGAGGCAACACGGAAGAGATAGTGAGCGGAACAGTAGTAGCAGTAGTAAGGAGTACATCGTATTTCCTTGTAGAGTGTGACAGCTGTTTCCTGGAGCCTGACAGTGTAGTTCCTCTCGCACCGCTCCTCCCGTCTCTCGGCTTATCCCTAGCCAATCACAGCTATCCATCCACGTGGACTGTACACGCTTTCCGTCATCGCTCTATCGTTCCCATCTAGGTGTGTGACTCTGTGTTTCTCTCTCTGTGTGTACTTGTTTTCTTCTCACCGCACCACCGAGGATGCCGACGCTGGCGGAGTTTGTGAATGAGCAGCTGCGGGACAGGACCCCGATGCAGGTGGTCATGATCACGCTTGGCGCGACCGTTGCGGTGCGCCTCACCGCGGACGCACTCGGCGAGGGGCGCCTGCTGCAGCGCAGTTACAAGACGATGTGGCGTGGAATCCGCTGGGCCGCCGCCCCGATCATTAATAGGGCCATCATCAAGGCGTCCCAGGTAATCACAATGCCCACTAATGATACACAGTTCAAGGCCGTTGCCCTTCCGGAGAAGAGCCGTAGCGAGGCGGAGGTGTTGGAGCTGGTGAAGGTAGCCCACGGCAACCTGGACGTGCCGTACGAGGACGGCGGCTTCAGTGGGGCGGTGTACCACGGCGGGGCTTCCCACACCAAGTTCATCAACGAGGTCGTGGCCATCTTTCAGTGGAGCAACCCTCTGCACAGCGACATCTTTGGTGCTACGCGGCAGATGGAGGCGGAGATTGTGTCCATGGTGGTGCACATGTTCAACGGCAACCTGCTTCCGGACGCGTGCGGCTGTGTGACCTCCGGTGGCACGGAGAGCATCATGATGGCCATGAAGACGTACCGCGACTGGGGTCGCAGCACCCGCGGCTACGAACGCCCCTCCATTGTCACCCCCATCACAATCCACCCCGCCTTCGACAAAGCGGCCGAGTACTTTGGGCTGGAGCTCATCAAGGTCCCTGTCCACCCGCCGACGATGCGCGTTGACCCGTTGGAACTCGAGAAGTACATCCGGTACGACACCATTGCGATTGCGGGTTCAGCGCCGAACTTTCCCCACGGCGTGGTGGACGACATCGAGACACTCTCCGAGATCGCCTACAAGCACAATATTGGCATGCACGTGGACTGCTGCCTTGGCGGGTTCATCATGCCGTTCCTGGCGATGACTGGCCGAGCGGCGCCCGTCGTGGACTTTCGCAATCGCGGCGTGACGTCCATCTCCTGCGACACGCACAAGTACGGGTATGCCCCCAAGGGCACGTCCACGGTGCTGTACCGCACAAAGCAACTGCGCTCCTACCAGTTCTGCTGCGTCGCGGAGTGGCCCGGTGGCATATACTGCTCGCCTGCCGTGAGCGGCTCCAAGCCGGGCAACGTGATCGCCGGCACGTGGGCGGCCATGGTTCGCATGGGCCTCGAGGGCTACGTCGACTGCACCGACAAGATTGTCACGGCGAGGGAGCGGATGACGGACGCGATCAAGGAGCTGCCGTTCGTCCACGTGATTGGGGAGCCGACCGCCAGCGTGTTCGCGTTCGGCAGCGAGGTCATTGACATCTTTGAGCTTGGGGTACTGCTGAGCAAGCGCGGCTGGGCACTCAACCGACTGCAGTTTCCCTCTGGTCTGCAGTTCAGTGTGACGCTGTTGCAGACCAATCCGGGCGTCGTCGAACGGTTCAGCAAGGATGTCAAAGAGACGGGCGAGGAGCTGATGAAGCAGCGCGAGGCCGTCATCGCGGCCGGCAAGCGCGTCCGGATGAACGCGTCGAGCGGGACCATGTATGGAACTTCGCAGCGCGTGCCCGACCGCTCCATCATCCAGGACGTTCTCCGCGAGTTCCTCAACAAGTACTACACTGCCTAGTCGGCGCGCTCCTCCTCCTTTGCTCCTCTTGTCTTCCTACGATTACACCTCTGCTGGGGACACACACCTCGCTCCTCCCCCCCACCCCTTCACTCTCTCTTTCGGTATTTTGCGTGCGTCGCTTCTCCTCTTTTGTGGTGTGCGACTCGTTCCGAGTCCACGTCGCTCCGCATCCGTATCTGCGAGCACGAAGAAAGTGGGGCAGAGAGAGGGGGAGAGGAGAGGGAGGTGGTGGGTGGTCACCCCCCTCTCCTTCCTCTTCCGCAGACCCGACTCCCCGGCAACCACAGAATGGGAGAGACGGACAAAGGGACGTCAGACAAGAAGGCAGAGCCCACAGGGCCACACGCTGAGCCCAGTCGGAAACTTGATTTTGTAGTACTCATTAACGTAACACGTGCTGCTCTCAACACAACACATCTGAGGAAAAGCAACCCTTCCCCTTTTGTGTTCCCCATGGTTACTTCTTCAATTACCGTCAGCATTGTTAACGTCCCCACAACACTATCTATGTGCAATCCTCTAAGAAGAAACCTTGTTGCAAGTTTACACACATATACACACACAGGAGCTGTGGAGTTCAGAACCGCGAAAGGAGGAGGGGGATGCGGTGCAGTTGGACGGCGCATTGTAGCCCACTCCCTCTCCCGTCTCCATCCCCTCCTCTCTGCGCCTTTCCTGCAAAGGGAAGAAGACTGACATGTCACTTTGTTACCTCACAACGCCCCCCCCCCCCCTTCTGCGTACGTTGTGCGTTGCGTGCGTTGCGAACTTGTTCTTCTCCTCGTCCTCTATCTCTCACTTTCACTCCCTGTCTATCCTGCTACACAAACACGTCATCGTCACTCATCAAGGATATACATATACGGCACTCACCCACCCCACGTACATGTGCGTGCAGATATCATAGGGGAACATAGAAACACACAGATACACACACAGGGACTCATTCTTGGTGTCCCTTCCTCCTAGTCTACTCTTTTGCTTCCCTCGCTGCACATCGGGGGCTTGTAGATAGTGTGGACTTCATATAATCCCTGTTTCCTCTTCTTCTTGGCATAGATTATGGCTTTCCAGTTTCACCTTCGGCAGCCCCCGTGTGACGTCTCGTTCCTCTCTCTGGTGGATGGCGAAGTGCTGTACAACAACAAGAAGGGGGATGGGCACGCAGAGGCAATCAAGAAGGCGACAATACAGCAGGTCGGCTGGCATCCGGTGCAGCTCCCGGAGGAGTGGTTCCTCTCTACCAGTGGGAAGGAGAGCACGGAGAGTGTGATTCGTACCCTTCAGTGCACCATCCAGTACTTGCACGGTCTGCTTGAGACAAGCGAGCACAGAATGGCCAAGTCGCAAAAGCTGGCCAGGTCCTTTGCCGAAGAGCGTGACGCCGCCTTCGAGGAGTTAGTGGAGCTGCGGGAGCTCGTTGCGTTGCAGCGGAAACGGGCCCTCGCCAAGGAAGCGGACAAGCCTCCGCGCGCTCCTGCTGCCGGGGCGGCAACCGGCACAAGCGGACTGGCGTGCACCCTCTGCGGCAACAGTTACCCCACCACGCACGCCCTCCAATCGCACTACGCGAAACGCCACAAGCGCACGAACAGCTACGCAGCACTGGCGGCGACGTCCGCGGCAGTGCAGAGCTCCACGTCGGCTGCTCAGCGCGCAATGAGAGAGGAAGCCCGTTGCTGTGACCCCGCCCGCCTGGCGGAGGGGGCGGAGGAGGCACAGTCCTCGGCGGCGTCGAGGGAGAATCTCGCCCTGCGATCCGAACTCCTGGACGTGCGGCTGACGCTGGCAAAACTCGTAGAAGCCAGTCGCGAGCAGCAGCGTGCCCTGGGCCCCTCCTCTACCGTGGTTTGCGGGGCACTCCCTGGTGTTGGTGTGTTTCACTCCCCCGTACTCGGCCCTCAATCATTCCTGGCACCAGCAGAGCCGACGAACACGGGTGGCAGTCCGGAGCGGCGGCCACCCACCTTTCCTTCTCCACGCAGCACAGAAGAGATCAAAGCCCTCCAAGAGTCGCTGGCTGCCGCGGACAGGCGTCTGGAGCTGCTTGAAACCGTCGTCGCTACCCAGGCTGCAACGATATCGGCCGGCCTCGCTTCCGCCGGCGGTAACGAGAGGCGTGGCAGCACAACGACGGCTGCCCAACAACACGTTCAAGGGAGCCGCCCGCTCTCCTTGAGCGCCGGCGCGCTTGACGACGCCTACCTGGACATGGCCATCTCACCCATGACGCAGGCATCGCCATCGACGCGACACGACGCGCCAACGCACACTGCGGCGAAGCCCTTGCCCGCCACCAGGGCGACCGCGCTATCGGCTAATGCTGACGGCGCACCACCCACTTCACCCGACGCTGCGACCGAGCGCCAGTCGAACCTTCCACCACAACAGCCAAACCAGCCGCATCCACAGGTGACAGCCGTCGCGCCGCCTAACCTCCTGGAAAGCCAAAGCTTGACGGCAGATTCTTCCTCTCCGTCCTCCTCTTCATCGATGGCGTACCGTGCATCCTCCTTGCTGGCAGAGTCGGCTCATGTGCAGCCTATTGCGGCCCCGACAACAGCACCACCACCCGTTAGCGAGGAAGGGCAGGTGGGAGTCGACCCCGTGCCGGCACGCGTCGAGCCACCACCCGCTCCCCCCTCCTCCGCTCAAGTGCCCATCGCACTGAGGCCACCGCGGACCGCTCTTCCCACTTTTGAGAAGACCGCGGTCACCCACACCGGGCCACCGCCAGGCCTCACCTCCAATCCTCCCGCGAAGAAGCAGCAGAAAAGGGTAAAGGCGGACCTTGGCGTCGCGGACAAGGCTGGCGGGGATGCACCCGCCTTGGCATCGCCGCCGTACTCGCAGCAGTCTCCCACCGGTGGCGTGACGGAGACTGACGCACGGAGGAAGAAGCCGACAGAGGGAAAGGGCAATCGCACAAAGAAGTGGTTCGGCATTTTCTCCAAGAAGCGGAACGCCACGACCGAGACTCGAGCGACAGAGGTTCGTTCGTTCCCGCAAGGCGAGCAGACGGCGGCTGTCGCTGCGGTGGCACAGGGAAGCAGTGAGGGGAGTGCGGGCCAAGGGAAACACAAGAGACGCAGCCGCAACGAGAGCACGGGAGACCGGCCAGCCGAGACACCCGCCCTCACCAGCACAGCCGCCGGGATCGCAACCACAACGTCACCGGAGGAAGTCCCGGACCGCTACGATGTGCCCGAGCCGAGCCACACGCGGCAGAACTCTGGCGACAACAACGGTGACGCTCTGCCAGCGAGCGCGCCGGTGTCGGTTCCGATGAAGTCCATTCCCGCCCTGCATCTCGTCACGACGGACGGCGCTGCCCAATCCCCACCCACGAGTCGCACGCACTCTACGCACGCGTCGAGCGAGGGGATGGCTGTGGCCACACCGGAGGCAGCGGCGACCGGCGCCGTCGTGATCCCTGCCGTGCACGTCACGGTGCCAGGGCACGAGGAGGACGATGTGGTGAACCACAGCTCCTCCCTTCTCCCGTCGCCGGCTGATTCTCCGCTGGACAAGGACCACCTGCGGCCGAGCGGGACGAGTGACTACCTTGACAGCTTCTTGATTGCCGACGCCGCGGGCGGTGCCAGGCCCTCGGAAGCGGACTCGGGCGACCGCCCTCCCGCTGGAAAGCGAACGCCGACGTCCTCCTCTCTGCAAATCGTGCATGTGGTGCCCAGCAACAGCGCTGGCGCCGTGACACCTATCCACCCTGTCACGCCGACCCGAGGGGGAAGCTCGCAACGGACCCCCTCGTCGTCGCGCCGACGACCCATCAACAAGAAACGCCCCACCGGTCCTGCGACAGAGGAGGACGACACGAGCTATTCGTACTACTCCTACTACTCCACCAACGATTCCTCGCCGCCGGCGGCTTCACAGACGCCGGAACGAGGGCACACGTCGCAGCGGCAGGACTCGCCGACACCGGGCACGGGCCGGTCGACAGAGTCCCGTCTGGTGCAGGCGGCGCGCAAAATCCAGCCCCCACCATTTCAGCTACCGTCGACGTCGGGAGTGGCCGCGAGCGACCGGCCGCCGGCCCCGGCGACAGTGAAGAGCCAAGCACTGACGATTCGCAAGTTCACACCCTTTGGAAAGAAGAAGGCAAAGGAAGCTGCCCAGGTGAACACTGCAGCCAAGAAGGTGCCACCCACCAAGAAAAAGGAAGAGGAGGAAGATGAGGAGCCTTCTTCCTATTCGTACTACTACAGCACCAGTGACGAGGAGGACCAGAACGAGTACGAGAGCGGCAGTACCACCGGCAGTACCACCGGCAGCCTGCCGACGCCGACGCGAAACGGAAGCCGCACCATTCCACCACCCCCACTGAGCACGTATCGCGCGCCAACCACGCAGGCGGCCCGCAACTCCCCACCAGACCACAACCTGGCCGTCAGCGCCATCCACGAAGCCACCGTGTCGGCAGGGTCGGAGAGTGGAGGGCACGGCCCCATTGTCGGCACTGGAAAGCAGCTACTGAAGCGACTTTGGGGGCATAAGAAGAAGAAGTAACGAGCCACCCCTGAAGGGAAGGTGCCGAGAGGTGGATGGGTGAGGGGGTGAGAGACGCACGCTTATCGAGTGCACATGCTATGCAACACTAGATGATGAACTCACCACATACCCACAAGAGAAATAGCGCTGTCCGTAGGGAAACTCAGTTCCGATGCTTTTTGGGCTCTGTGGAGCTCCGAACACGACTAAACGGGCCACACACATGCTAGCTTCCCTATTCTCCTCCTTTCCTTCGCCGCTCTCTGAGCGAGTAGTTCTTTGAGGAGTCTTGTCACGCAGTCGGTAGACCACGCACAAACACGCACACACACACACCACGCATCACGCAATGACTCGTCGGCCAGCTTCCGTGGCCGCTCAGGGTTACCAGTTTTTGCCAGATGTGCACAAAGGTAAGACACGGCACGCGATAACAGAGGAGGAGAGGGAGATGTGCCTAAAGGAAGTCTCCAAAGCGAACGAGCTCGTTGCAAGTCGTTTGCTTGCTTGTGGATGTGTGATGGTGAGGTCTCACACCCGCGGATGTGCGTGCTCCTCGCCCACCTCACTCGTCCAGACACGCTTGTCTGCAATGCCACACTCGTCATCTCCTCTTGCCCTCCCCCCCTTCCTTCTCCAGTCACGCCACTGTCCTTTCATAAACATCCAACAACCGCATCGTCTGTTACGTAGCTGATTCCCCTCCCTAGCTGTTCAACTTGAGCCCGAACGTACTCCTTGAGCAGGACAAGAAGAAGAAAAACTCACAACATCCCTCAAGAAGAAAGAAAGAACATCATGCCCGCTGCCCCCGTTCCCACGCTCTTTGGCGCGAAGGACTGCAAACTCGACAGCAGGATGCTCGCCCACCTGGCGCACATGTGCACCCCGGACCTGCCCGCCAACAACACCTCCCTCGTCGGCGACTTCGCCTTTAGCGAAATCTGCATCAGCGACGATGAGGCTGCCCAGTTCATGGAGGTTGTCCTCGGCCTGCGCACTGCGGACCACGCCGAGTTCATGGTGCAGGTCTTTGGCCGCATCAACCAGAAGGCTGCGGAGACGAAGAACGCGCTGCTGGCCCAGCTCGGCGAGTCCATCGAGAACGAGTACATGCGCCTGTGCAAGATCTTCTTCCTCCGTAGCCGCTGCATCGAGGTGAGCCGCGCCTCCACCAACGAGGTCATTGGCCGCATCGTCAGCTTTCCGGACCAGGTCTCTGACGACTACGGCAACAACCTTGAGCCCCGCGGCGAGAAGGGCATGAACCCCACCAAGGTCGCCCACGGTGCGAAGGCGGCTGAGCGCAAGGGCACGACCCTCTTCGTTGGCCACGGCCAGGGAGCCACCATGGCGCAGATCTGCGCCTGCGTCTCGGACGAGCAGTGCGTCGTTTTTGACGGCACCTTCGTCTCTGAGATCCTTGTCCAGAGCTTCTTCCGCAACGAGCTGCCTAAGACTGTGAAGATGGCCGCTCGCCAGGGTGGGGACCGCGAGTGGAACGTCATCAACGAGAGCCTCGAGCTGGTGGAGAACCGATTCGCCGCGGTGGTGCCTGCTGCGCTGGAGGTGGCGCAGCAGGTGGCCGAGGAGCAGGCCGCCAAGAAGGCCGAGGAGGCCGAGAAGAAGAAGGAGGAGGAGAAGGCCAAGGGCACGGCCCAGCCGGAGCCCGCCAAGAAGGACGGCGAGGAGGAGGAGGCATCCCCGGCTGACCAGGCCGCCGAGTACTTCGCCAAGCGCGTCAGCAACCGTATCGTCAGCCTCGTTCCCGAGGGCCCCGCCAACCGCTTCCGTCTCAACGGCAAGTTCCCCGCCAGCGCGCTCAGCAACGTCCTGTCCAACTACACGACAACCATCTCCCCCTCGCAGTACCCCTACGCCGCTCCGGCCAAGGAGGACGAGGACGAAGAGGCCGAGGAGCACCAGGCCTAGAGAGGGAATGAGCTCCCCCTGATGTGATGGGCCACCACCCTGGTCACTCATATAAATATATATATATATACGCATTCCGTTTCTGTTATACATTGTTACCTTCAAAATTCTGCCCCCCGGGGGGACTGCCGTTCTATCGTTCTCTTGTGTTGTCGGGTTGTCCCTTTCCCCCTCCCCAGCGATCCGGACCGCTGCGCACTCCCTCTCACACCCTCCCCTCCGTCGATGGTAGACACTCCGGTACGCATCTCGTCGGCACACCTCTCCCACCACCCCCCTCCCTTCCGTCCCGTCCCACGTAGTGTCAGGAGAACATTTACTCCCTTTCGTTTTTTTTTTTCATACTTTCGCTCCTATTATGACTGACGTCCCTCGTTTCTCTGTCCTGTGCGTTTGTGTGTGCGCGTCTGTTCGACTTCCCTGCACCAAGGGCGACGTGGTGTGTGTGTGTGTGTCCTCACCCTGCGTGCATGTCGGACAACAAGTAAACCTGTATCGACCACCTTCCTCTCCCGCCTCCCCTTCACTCCTATTCTTCTTTATTGATGTCCCCTTGGTTCCATCCGCCACCGCAATTAAGGAGGGAAAGATAAGAAAAAACAAAAAAAAAAGATGGAACGACGGTACGCTGCTGCACCTCGGGCGGAGAGAGGGGGGAGACCGAACTCTGTCGCACGTGGGGAAGATTGGTAGTATGGGAAGGACCACTTCTATTGCTCGTGTGTGTCGCTCGCAAGACTCACCGCGCTGCGCAAGCAAAGCTTCTCCGCACAGTGGTGGTACCGCCTCTGCTGAATGTTGGTGCACACTGTTCCCCCCCCCCCCATCATCAAAGTTAATTGGGTCCTGTTCATTGGCCGTCACCCGAATGTGCCTTCCTCTCTCCTACATTCCTCTTCTCTCCACCTTTGCACTGTGAGGACGTGAAAGACAACGCAGCGTATGTTTCCGCTCTGCACGCTTCGTGGCGTGCAGACGCACAGACTGAAGCAAGCCCTCCGTCCCAGCGACGGCGTCCGCGGTCTGTTTCTGCGCGCTCCCGTCGAGCGTGGCGACTTGATTTTGTCCATCCCACTGTCGTACTGCTTTTTCCCGTGGGGCCTGCGGCCGTCGCCTGCCACGCCGGCAGAGCCGTCCGTACAGGAGGCGAGACACCAGCGCCGATGCAATCGAGGCAAGGAGCTGTTTCCCGAGCTGTGGACGTGGATGCAGCGTCTGTCCCCTGACACGCCGGAGGAGGGCGGCAGCGTCTCGCTCACCTCCAGCACCTCGGAGGGCGGCGCTGGCGTCTTCTCAGTAGCACTGTCGCCCGTGGAGGCGGCCCTCATTGTCTGCGTGGCGCTTCGCTACTTCTTTGGCGCTGCTCTGGGTCTGCCGGAGGGGACCGCGCGACGGCTGCGAGGGGCAAGCGGCCTCTTCGCAAGCCCCGCTGCTGCCGCTGACCAGAAGGCGGAGCTGCTCACCGACCGTTACGTGACGTCGACACCGATGGCGCTGTACCTTGCGCACGGGGTAGAGAGCCTATTTGTGACGGAGGCTCACGACGCCGCGGAGCACGTCTGTCTCGAGCAACTCTCCTTCAATCTGCGCGATGCCTGCCTGACCTATGCGTCGGCAGACCAGTACCGTTGCATGGACGCGAACCCCACCCTCCTCGACAGCGTCATCCTCGCTGCCGTGTACGTGGTGCGCGCGAGGGTGCTGTCAGTCCCCATGCTCTCTTCACCAAACACCGCAGCAGAGGACCGCAACATTGACGTCTTGGCGCCAGGCCTGGATCTCATCAACCACGCCCCGCCCGTCGCCTGCACGGCGGCGGCGGCTGTTTCTCCCCACCGCGGCTCGGTGGTGGTGCGTGCGGCGAGGAGGGCCTGCAAGGGTGACGAGGTGACCGTCGACTACGGCGCTGCCAGGAGAGCACTGCCCACACGGTACCTACTCAGCTCCCACGATGGGGACACGGGCCCCGTGTCAGCGCCGGTGTGGTGACGGCGATGATCAGGAGATGGTGGTGGCCTTCTCCATTTCCTCTCCCCCATGTGTTTGTGTGCTCTCGTTATGGCGTCATGGCGGCAGAGAGAGAGAGAGAGACCGGCTCACACAACATATTACCTTTCGCAAGATTGGCCAATCACCATCTGTTTTCCTCCTGGATCGCCCTCCTGCTCGTGAGTTGTGTTGGGAGGACTGCACAACGGCACCGTTCCCTCTCTCACTGTCCCCTCCTTCTTCCTACTGCTTTGTCGTTTTCGCACTTCCCGTCCAAGTGGACCGTCTCACCAAAAGAAAAAGGGGGCTACAAGGCAGCCCCAATCTTCTTCGTTTCTTCCCCCCTTCGAGGGGCCTCACGCACCAGGTTGCCTGAGGGGGGAGTTTATCCCATCTCCTTCTCTTTCTCCCTCGTTCTCCATCGCGGCGATGCATGCCAAGTTGCTGTCACCGCTGCTGGGGTACCGTATCCAACCAGCGGTCAAGTTTCCGCAGATCCATCTGAGACCCTCCGAGCACCGCCGCATTACGCACCACCGCCACTGCCTCGTCCCGCTCGATGCCTTCCACGAGGACAGCGTCACGTTCGCGAAGCGCGAGATGACGCCCGGCCGCGTGGTGGAGATTCGCCGGGACGACAACCGCCTCGTTGCTCTCGGCTTCTTTGAGCCTCAGCTGCACCGCGTAGACGTGTTCGACCTGACGCCGAAGAAGGTAACGATGCTGCCGACCATTAGCGAGGACTTCTTCCTGGCGCGCGTCCACGCGGCGTGGGAGCGCCGCCGCAAACTGCTGCATCAAAGCCAGAACAACACCTTCCGCGTGGTGAACGGGTACGCCGACGGGCTCCCTGCCTTGTACGTGGACAGCTTCTCCGACAGCTTTGCTCGTGTCATTGCGACCTCCGCCGGGGCTGAGCGGCTCGTGCCCGCCGTGGCCGAGTTCCTGCGCAGGCGAGGCGCGGAGCAGATTCTGCTGGACACCCCCACCATCGGAAGTGGGGTGAGACTGGCGACGGTGAAGCCGACCATGGCGTCCCGGGCCATCTACGTGGAGGGTGGCATCCGCCACTTGTGGCCGGAGGAGCCCGTGACACTGCCCACCCTGACAAACCGGCTTCTGCTCAACACGGCCCATCGCCGCGCACGGCGGCTGATCCGGGACCTGGGTAAGGGCAAGCGGGTGCTCTGCATCAACGACCGTGGCGGGTCGGCGGCGCTGAACGCCGTGATGACGGCGAAGCAGGTGACGGTGGTGGAGGCGGACGGCAAGGTGCTGGACTGGGTTCGCGAGAACCTCGTGGTGAACCACACGCAGTCCGTGTTCCGGAACTGCAAGACGGTCCACAGCACCCTCGCTGACCTGGATCTGGGGAAGCAGTACGATATTGTGTACCTGGAGCACCACCCCGAGACGCTCGCGACGCCGAAGCAGTGGCGCGATGCCCTCGTGGATCTCACGAGGCACGGCATCATTGGCGCGGGCACAATCGTGACAATGGCCCAGGAAGCCGCCCCGCTCGGCATTCCCGACCTGCTCCACCGCCGTCCTCCTCAGGCAGACAGCGCCAGCGCACCGGCCCTTCGCAAGGAGGTAGCCCAGGCTATCCGCGACGCCGCAGAGGAGACGGGACTGCGCGTGCGCTTCTTGCGTGCCTTCTCCCCCTCCGTGGACTTTCCGCTGCTTCCCGAGGGCGACTCTGTGTGCTTCTCCCTCACCTACTTCTTCGAAGGGCCCGTCATTGCGTAACCCAACGTAGATGGAAGAGGGGAGCCGGGAGGGGGGGGGGAGGGAATGAGGCGACGAGTCTGCCCTTCCGCGGACAGAGCGACTTTGCATCACGAGCACAACAAAACAAACAAGGAAGGAAGGAAGCGAAGGAGAACACCACTGAACAGCACCGTAACGGCAATAGCGATCAGAGCGTTGATGGGGGTTACGCAGCAGTGACGATCCACACATTCTCCTCCCTGTCTTGCGCCGCCCATGAAGCAGTTTGCTCTCGCATTTCCTCACGGCTCCCTCTGTTACCTGCGCTTTCCTCTATCCACAGATCGCACACACCTGCAAAGGCAGCAGCAGGATTCGTCTCCTCCACACTCCTTCCCCCATCCTTCCTCTCGTAGTGACAATGACGCTGGAAGAGTTGCCGGCGCAAATAAATGCCGTGGTGAAGTCCTTGGACGCGGCGCTAGGCAGGCCGCCCTTCCCGAATCCGGCAACGGCGGAAGTGATGTCGCTCGCCAGCACGCTACACGACCTTTTGCAGCAGGCTAAGGAGAAGAATCGCGTGCCGTCTCTGGCGTCGTGCGCGGGGGTGACAACAACCTTGCCAATCCTGTGCGCTGCGCTGAAGGAGGGCTCGCAGGACAAGGTTCCGTGCCGAGTGTTGGCCGAGACACTTCTCCTCTGCTTGGCGCCTGTCTGCAGTCTCTCGACGTACCCGCTGCAACCCATCCTCAAGGACATGGAGGCATGTCTGCCGCCACAGAGCGTGGCGCTCTTTACCTTCACGCTCGCCAGCGGTGCGCTCACACCGACGAGAATGCGGCAGTGCTTGGGGCTGCCAGAGCCGCCTGTGGCCAACGGCGCAGCATCAGGCGGAGGGGGAGGGAGAGGAGGACCGTCTCGTGCACCCAAGGATGGAAAGGGTAAGAAGTCCAACAAGAAAGGGGCTGCGACCGCGACAGCTTCTCATGCGGAGGCGAAGGACGACGGGGCCGCGGCAACATCTTCGCTTCTATCACCACCACCGCCACCACTCTCCCGAGAGCTGTTGAAGGTGATGCTGACCTCCGCACTCGACGACGCGTGCCGCGATGTTCTTGTGTCTACCTTCAACACCACGAGCAAGTTCCTCAGGCTTGTGGGAGACGATGGGGAGATGGGGCGAAGGATCCTAGACGTGTACGGCCACGTCCTGCTGCCAACGCTCACGCCTGCCTCGCTGCTCCCTTGCCTGGACGAGCACATCCTGGACTACTTTGTCGACCTTGTGCACACCCACGATGAGCGCATGCTGTTGTTGACGGACGAGCAGCTCATGGCGAACGCTCCCGCGTGGCACTGGTCCGAGGAGCGTCTCCTGCAGCTCTGCACCGCGGTCAACACCCGGAGCGTGACGGCGACCGACGGCTACGGGAGTCTCCTGACGGCCGTCTTCCTCGCCCGCGTTCTGACGGCAAGGTACCAACGCGACGCTGCCGCCGTTGTCGGGGAGGCTCTCGTGCAACTGTGGGAGGCCGCCTTCAAGGCCGCGTGGTGCACCTACACGGACGAATGCGCGGTGTGGCAGAAGCTGCACCCCAAGGAGAGTGTAGGGAACTCGACCGACACCGCTGGCGGGGCGTTTTCGGCCTCGCCCACCTCCATCGAGCTGGTCGGCAACGTACTCCACATCCGCGGCAGCGCGGAGGAGAAGTGGCTGCGGCCCTTGTCCATTCTGAGTGAGGTGTCCTCCCCTATAGCGATGCACAACTTCCTCCAGTGTCCTCAGAGCGACACACTGGGCTTATGCCCAGGTAACGGCAATGACATTATCAAGCGGTTTGTCAACCACGTTCTTGTTCCTTCTCTTATTGGAAAGGCTGGTGAACCCGACAAACACGCCTTGTCAAGGCGGCAACAGGAGATACAGCAACAACACCAACAACACCAACAACAACAACGGCAACGACAACAAGGTCCCAAGAGCAAAGCGACGGCTGGCAAGCGCCAAGACAAGGCGAGGAACAAGGAGGAGAGCACATCAGGGACACCTGCATCGGCGCTGGCGTCACCCCTGCCACCGCTGTCGTTCCCCGCCTACCTGCAGCTGAACGCGAACACCCTGTTTCTGTGCTGTCTCCTGCATCACCCGTGCGTAGAGAGCACGCAAGGCTGGCTGCAAGCTTTGTCGCACGCGTACTCTCTGTGCTCCACCTTTCCCATCCAGCAGCCCATGTCTGCCTCCTTGTGGGGTGGCCTGGTTGACGTTATCGCACTGGTAGGATGGGGGCTGCTCGACGCGCACCGGACCACTCCTGACGTCGGCCCCTATTTTCATGACGGCTTCCTGGCTGCAACCAAGGCGATCTCCCATCCCTTGTGGATCGCGCCGTACGTCTGCGACGCTCTCCGGTACGGCCCCTGTGCTGCGCTCCGTGCGTTTCTCCTTGTCCAGTCACACGTCGATGTGCTGATGACTGCGTTTCTCGTCAAGCGCGCTGCAAACAACGGCATCCGGGGCGGCGCTGACACCACCACAGCGCCGAGGGCTCGTCTGTTCCCTCTCTCCTCGCCCATCGTGCTGGGACTCCTCGTGGAGGTGCTCGCTCGCCTCACAGACGGCGGCGAACCCGACGACGCTGTCTGCCTCACCCACTTCTCCAAGGCGGAGACGACAGAAGCCATGCTGCCCTACGTGGACAGCGTGCTCGAGTCCTACGTGTCCGGGACGGACGAAGCTGCGGGCCGGAGCACCGCCTTGGAGCAGGACTGGATGCCGCTAGCCATGACGGGCCTTCAGCGGCTGCGCGAGCACTTGAGCCAAGAACATCAATTGCGGCACGACGAAGCGCAGCGACGCCAGGAACAGGCAGCGGAGGCGCGGCGTGTGCAGGTGCTGAAGCACATTGAGGAGCAGTCTGCACTGCTACAAGAACGTGCCGCATTCGAGGCGCGGCAGGCAGAGAAGGGGAGGGCCAAGGGGAAGGAGGCAGAGGAGGTGCACCAGGAGTATGAGCGACGCGCGAAGGCGAGGCAGACACGTGCCCTGGAGGAGAAGCGACGGAGGGAGGCACGACGGCAGGAGGCGGTGGCTACGGTGCTGGCGCAGCGGACGAAGAGCACGGCTCAGCGCAAAGCCGAGGAGCGCGCGCGCGTGGCGCGGTACAGGGAGAGGATGGCTGGTCTGTTTCGTGTGTCCACCTTCCTGGAGCACCTGCGGCTGGTGCCGTCCCGTGTGATGGACATCCGTCAGCGGCTGGGCAGCTCTCTCGACTCCGTCTCTCCAGACGAGCTGCTCGAGTTCGTCGTCACAGGCAATAGGACGGTTCCTGCCGACATGCTGGACGAAGAGAGGGACGACGACGGGCAGCCGGAGATGGAGGAGATGCCGTCTCGGGGTGAAGGCACCAGCACCTCTCCGGGCACCGAGTCGCAAGGGCGTGGGCCCAGCACACAGCCATCCGCGATGGTGCCAGTCACGGACTTTTGGGCGGATGTGGCCAACGAAGGCAGCTCCTCCCCGAATCCGCGGGAAGGCGAGCCCACCGCCGGGGCAGTGTCAGAGGGGGTTCGCGTGGTGGTGAGTGAGGGACGGCGGCTGCAGCCGACCGCGGTGGTGTCATCATCCGTCAACCTGTCTCCGTCGACGCTCGCAGCCCTCCGCGACAAGCGCTCGTTTCACCTACGCGTTTCCCCGATTTTGGACCTATTCTCCTATGCCGGCGGCACGGAGTACGGCGACCTGCCGGTCCCCATGCCGACAGTGAAGCTCTCGCAGGCGGCCAAGATCCTGCCCAAAGCCGTGCTCGAGGTGAACGGGTTCAACCAGGTACAGGAGGCGTTCCTGGTGTTGCAGAAGCATGGGCTGGTTGCCATAGACGACGGCCGCGCAACGTTAACGGTACTCGGCTTTCGCTACCATTTTCCCTACCACAACCCGGACGGCATGCTCGAGGTCCTCATCCAGTGCAATCGGGAGCGGGTTCGCCAGACAGTGCGACTCTCCCATGCGTGCACGGCGTCGGAGGGGAGGAACGAGAACCACGAAGAGGAGGCATCCGGAGACGAAGAAGCGTCCACGGAGACCGACGACACAGAGGACTCGGTCTACGCGGATCCCAACCAGATCCTTCCCGATGTGGAGTTTGGTATATGAACGGCTTCTTCCCTCTCCCTCCGTTCAGCATATCATCTTGGCACACATTGCACACAAGGACGGACACCACGTAACAGCCGGCGAAGGAGGGATTGAGAGAGGGTGGCAAATAGGCACGTTGGTGGGAGTCCTCTCTCACCATGCGAAAGGGGGGGGGGGGGGCGGGGAGGAGGAGAACATTGCATGACAGCGCTTCTTCGAGTTGGCATTATCATCTTCCTCTCACACCTTTCTTCTCCACGTCCATACACAGAGGCACACACATACACACCTTCATACATTCACATCTAAAAGAGAGAAACATAGAGCGAGACTCGCCATGTCAGAAGGTTTCCCGCTCGACTTCGACGGTAATGGAGTAGAGTTAGAGGTGCTGGACTCGACAACACTCGCGCCAGGGGACGAGAGGGAGAGGATTCCCTTCCTGGCACCACGAAGCGCGAACGCCGCGAAGGGCAAGGCGAAGCCGCTCTTCTTCCACAGCGCAGAGAAGCCTGTCTGCTCTCCGAGACAAGAGAACCAGTGCAAGCGGCGCAGCAGGTCCCAAAGTGCTTCGGAGGACGAGCACGAGGAACAGGAGGAGGAGGGCGGCGAAACGATCAGTGCGACGGCGATGACGACGACGACGACTACGGCAATCAGCGCTGTCTATCAAGCCGAGAATGACAAGACCTATCTCCAACTTGGCCTGGAAGACCTCCTCCACGCCAACACGGAGCAGGGAGAGACGCTTCCGTTTTGCTCCTATCTCTTGCAGCGCTACTTCAACATTTCCAGCGGACGCTTTCGGCCCCATCAACAAGCCGTGTGCTTGTCTGTGCTGCAAGGTACGAGCACGCTCGCGGTGTGCCCGACGGGCTGGGGCAAGTCCTTGTGCTACCAGTTCCCCATGCTCGTCCACAGACTGCTGTTCATGGCCAAGTACAAGGCCTGGGAAGACGCTTCAGCCTCGGCCATTACTGCGGTAACGGCGGTGCGGTCCCGCGAGATACCGCAGACCCTGCACAGCAAGTTCTGCATTGTGGTGTCCCCGCTGCTCTCTCTGATTGCCGACCAAATGGAGAAGATCCGAGACTGTGGGTGTTTGAAGGCCATCACGATCTCGTCACAGGTGGCGGGGGAGCGGGAGGCCGCTTTGCTGCACAGCCTAGCCTCTCCTACCTCAGACGTAGACATCCTCTTTACCTCACCAGAGAAGTACCTTGGCAGTGTGCCCCTCCGTAGACTGCTGCTCGGGCAGAGCCACAGAGTCGCCATGGTCTGCGTGGATGAAGTGCACTGCGTGTCGCGATGGGCCTTTGATTTTCGTCCGTCTTTCATGTACGTCAGCCGTGTACTTGACGACCTTCTCCACACGTCTGGAGGGTCGCCCGGGCCTAAAGCGGTGCTGCCCTTCCTTTGCCTCACCGCAACCGCCACGAAAGCGGTCATCACGGATATCGAGCGTGACTTCCGCATCGAGAGAACGGTCATTGCGGCGAACCAGTGCCGGGACAATCTGCATCTCGACTCCGTCGACCTCGTCGAGAGGCAGCGTGCGCTTCAACGGGGCGGCACGGGCTGCCCCTCTCCTTCATCTGCGAGCAGCAGCAGCAGCAGCAGCACTGCGCAGCATTCTCCTCCCTCGCAGCGCGTCATTCAAGATGCGCTGGTGGAGGCGGTTCGCGAGATGCCGAAGCCCATGATCGTCTACGTGCACAGTCGCGCCGATGCTGACGAGCTGTCCAGCTACCTGTCGAGCAAGGTTGGCACCAGGTCGTCGGAAGGGGGGAAGACGACATTCGGCAGCGAAGCAGGCGTGTTTAGCAGTGCATCGGCGAGAGCGGCTGCCCAAGGGCGGCTGCCTGGTTCCTCGAGTGATGGACGCGCACTGGTCATCCGGTGCTATCACGCCGCCCTTTCCCGCCACCTTCGCACCGTCACACAGCAGCAGTTTATCACCGGCAGCATCGACGTGCTTGTCGCCACGGTGGCCTTCGGCATGGGCATCGACAAGGCCGACATCCGCTCCGTGGTCCACGCCTACGCGCCGGGCTCACTGGAGAGCTACGTCCAGGAAATCGGCCGCTCCGGCCGTGACGGCTTGCCGAGCTTCTGCCGCGTCCTCTACAACCCATTTGACTTTTACAGTCTGCGCTGCCGTGCGCTGACGTCGCTTGTATCCCCGCAGGAGATGCGCGCCATGGTGCAGTGCATCTTCCGCAACCCCGTGACGGCAGTCGGGGACAGGCTCATGCTTGTCTGTCCCTTCAAGATCGCCGAGGAGCTGTTCTTACCGGAGGAAACGGTGGAAACGCTTCTCTTCCTGATGGTGACAGGCCACTGCACCTCGTCCGCACCCATCTTCAAGCGAATCCGAGGATGTTACCCCATTGGCTTCAAGGTGGTGGAGGTGCTTCCGGATGGCGACGGAGACGGAGCGTCAGGGCTGCCGCATCGGCGCCAAGGAACTGGGAAGCGAAAGCGGACGACAGCGTCTCGCTTCGCGTCCGGGGCGGACAGCGCCGAGATGCTGGCTAACTCGGGCGTCAGCTTCCTCCTCGCACAGCTGCAGGCACGGGACCCGCTGCTGGAGGTCCTCCGCGGGCGGCGCGTCGTCGAGAATCAGGTGGCGGTGGCAAACGAGGCTGGGATGAGCTGGGAAGACTCTCAGTTCCGCCTGCGGGACCTGCAGGAGTCTGGTGTGCTGCGGGTGTCGCGGCTCGCCTCGTCGACGGCCTATCTCATCGAAGTGGGCGACGGCTTCACGGACGCGGCCTGTCCCGCCGGCCAGGATGAGATAAGCGCCGCCGCGTTCACGTGCTACAACGCGCGCCTGACCAGCATGACAGAATCGCTAAAGACGATGTTCCGTGTCCTGTCAGCACCCACCCACGAGGGCATCCAAGAAGCCCTTGAGTGGCAACAACATACGGAGAAGGTGGAGGCAGAGGAAGAGGCGTGGTCCCCTCCTTCACGGTCCTTGACAAAGGTAGAGGCAGTCTCCATCGCAAACGACTTTGTCGTGAAGAATGGCATTCGGCTTCGCTCCACCTACGAGGCCGCGCGCTGCCTGCTTGGCATCATGCCGAAGAGCCTCATCAAGCACGGCAAGTACGCGGGTCAGATCCCCCTGGCGCTGAGCTGGTACGTATCCTCGCCGTACTTTGGCACTCTGCGCGAGTTTGACGTGGAATGGGTGCTCGCCATTTTGAAGCCCCACCAGCTGGATGCCTTTTGACACCACACTCGAGAGGGGAGGGATCGTGCCCTCCACACACGCATAGAAAGCACGCCATAGAGAAATGTTTCACATTCACCATCGCAGAGAAGGAAGGAAGAGGTGTGTGTGTGTGTGTGTGGCTGTGTGTGTGTGCTCTCGAGTAGGCATTATCCTCCTCTCCCCCCTCTGGATGGATGGGATTCGCTCCTCGTTCGCTCAGCCTTCACTTCCTCCCTCCACCTCTCTCTCTCTTTAATTGGCGAAAGAGCCTTCTCTCTCACTCTCCTTCTACATTGACTTTCCTACTGTAAGAACAAGGTTGCCCTCCTCTGCCCGAGTGTCATTCCCCCCCCCCCCCATCCCACTAACCCTTCAGCAGTGTCCAGCATGCCCCCCAAGTTCCAACTATCGCAAAAGGACCTTGATGACTACGAACGGGATGGCGTTGTCTGCCTACGCGGCGTGCTAACGCAGGAGGAGGTCGAGGATCTTCGCCGTGGCATGACGCAGTGCGTCCGCAATCCCAGCAAGTACAGCCGCTGGATTGGCGGTGAGCCCCCCGCCAAAGGCGAGGACCCTTCGCTCCCGGAGAACATGCGTGGCCGCCTCTTTCAGGATTTCCGCTGCTGGGACGCTATCCCAGGCTACAAAAAGGTCTTGACGCAGTCGTCTCTGCCCGAGATCTCGGCGAAGCTCCTGAAGAGCCGCACCATTCGCCTGCACCACGACCACACCCTCATCAAGGAGCCCAAGACAGCGAAGCGCACGCCGTGGCACCAGGACACGCCCTACTACAACATCACGGGCGAGCAGGCCATCAGCTACTGGATCCCGCTCGACATTGTGCCTGCCTCCAGCGGGATGGAGTATGTCAAGGGCTCCCACAAGTGGCCGATGATGATGCCCCGCACCTTCAAGGACAACATGGCCAAGTGGTTCCCCGAGGGCAGCCTGCCAGAGATTCCCAACATCGAGGGCAACCGCGACAAGTTCCCTATCGTCTCGTGGGACGTGGCGCCGACGGACGTCCTGGCCTTCAACTTCAACACCATGCACGCGGCCAATGGGTCGTCTGACTTGCGCCGCGCGCTGGCGGTGCGGTACTGCGGCGACGACGTCCGCCACGCCCCCAGGCCGTGGGTGACCTCCCCGCCGTACCCGGAACTGGCCCAGAATCCTGATGAGCTGCCCGCGGGTGCTCCCCTCAATCACCCTCTGTTTCCTGTCGTGTATACCGACACCTGCTCCCGTCTGTAGAAGAGACACAAACGGAGCGGGACAGGAGTCCAACTACACGGAGAGGAACGATGACAGTCCCAGGATCGGTGTGATCTTGGTGGTGGACACATGCAGCCTTGCATCATGCACGAACCTGTAGCTGTGGGAGGGGGGATGCAATGCAGTACTAGCTGTCTAATGTGAACTCTGCCGCTCTTCTGAAGTGCGTCTGTCCGACGGTAATCGTCAGAACGATGCAGTGCTCCTTTCTGTTCCTCCGTTCTGTCCTGTCTGACAATAACTCTGCTTCCTTTCCTCTTCTTTTCCAAAGTGACGCGACTCGGGAAACTCTCTGGGGACATACCCGCCCTTGCGCTGAGCCTCTTCTTCTCTTCGGTATTTCTCCGTCTCTCTCTCTCTCTCTTTTTCCCTCCTTCTCTGTGTGCTCTCCTTTCCTCTCAACAACAAAACAAGACAGAAGAGTGGGCCCAACCACACGGTCTGTTCACCTTCATCTACTCTCTCTTTCCTATCGTGCCCTCCTCCCTTCCCCGCCCCGCTCGTTGACATCCACTGCTGCGACTCCCCATCTTCCTGGTGAGATACCCGCTCTCCCACCCCGCACGCGTCACCCCTTGCCTGACCACACACACACACACACACATACTTGGACGCGCGGAGGCGAGGTGAGAGTCACCCATTTAGCACACAGTCACCACCTCTTTCCCACTTTTCTCTTCCTTACCTCCTGTGTGTCGCAAGATCATTGTCTTTTGCACCAACCCCACCAGTCAGGCACCCACGTTGTACAACGCCTTTGACTCGGCTCTGAATGCTGGTGTGATGCTCCTTCTTCTTCTTCGTTCCCTCCCTTCCGCTAACACTCCACACACACACACGTCTCTCTTTCTCATTCTACCGCACAGAGAAACAACACGACACGACAACCCAAACCCAATGAAGGACATGGAAAGTGCCAGAAACCCAGAGATGAGGGAACCATTCGAGAAGCCACTCCCCCCTCCCACATTCTATCGCTTTCTCGCTCGCTCTCTTTTGTCTTCCGTCTTTGCCAAATAGTATCGACCGCCCTCCACGATCCTCTGCATCACCGTGAACCTTCTCTAAAGCCCTCGTAACCACCGCTTTCGCTCACACAGCAAGACCTTCACACACACACACACACCTTCCTTCCTTCTCCTCTCCGCAAAGCAGCACCATGGCTGCCAAACCCGTCTACAACCTGTCCAAGTCGGACATTGAGAACTACGAGAAGGATGGCGTCATCATTCTGCGTCAGGTACTAAAGCCGAAGCAGGTGGAGGCCCTCCGCCGTGGCATCGACCGCGCCTACAAGAACCCCAGCAAGCGCCACAAGATTGCAAGTGAGGACAGCGACACGGGCCGCTTCTTCGAGGACTTCCGCTGTTGGCAGGACGTGCCCGAGTACCAAGATGTCATCTTCGACTCCGTGCTCCCCCGCGTCGCGGCACAGCTGCTGCAGAGTAAGGAGGTTCGCCTGCACCACGACCACATGCTGATCAAGGAGCCCAAGACAAAGCAGCGCACGCCGTGGCACCAGGACACGCCTTACTACAACGTCACGGGCGACCAGACGATTAGTTTCTGGATCACCGTCGACGGCGTTCCCAGCGAGAGCGGGATGGAGTTTGTGAAAGGCTCCCACAAATGGGAGATGATGATGCCCCGCACCTTCAAGGACAACATGGCCAAGTGGTTCCCCGAAGGCAGCCTGCCGGAGATTCCCGACATCGAGGGCAACCGCGACAAGTTCCCTATCGTCTCGTGGAACATGCGTCCCGGTGACGCCGTCGCCTTCAACTTCAACACCATGCATGCTGCACAGGGCAGCACGAGCATGCGCCGCGCCTTGTCCATCCGCTACTGCGGCGACGACGTCCGCCACGCCCACCGTCCGTGGATCACGTCCCCGCCGTTCCCAGAGTTCGACGAACGCCCAGAGGAGCTGCCGGATGGCGCGCCGCTCGAGCATGAGCTCTTCCCGCTCGTCTACCCGCGCTCCGAACGTCCCAAGGCTTAAGGTAGGAGCCAAGTGGAGTGTAGGGCTCCGCGCATATAGCGCACAAGCCTGACGGGTAACTGTGTACCAGTCGTGTCGGCTCACAAAACAACAACAACAACCTATCTTGTCCTAGTTTCCTCCTCCTCCTCTCCCCAACGAGAAGTCTCGTTGCGCTACGCAGCACGCACCGCCGTGCGTAGCCAAGCGTCTTGTGTGCAGAGGTGTGACTGAGCTGATGAAAACTTGGGGACTACCCGCTGATGCTCACCACTCCCGCCTGCACTCGTTCGGGGCTAGACGACGAGACTTCATTATGTTTCCCTTTTTCTTCTGTGTGTGTCCTCCCTCCTCCCACTCATCTCGCGACCTTTCTCCGCTTTTGCTCACGCAGGAACCATAATCCACGTCTCTTCCACCATTTCCTTCTACTCTACGCCGGACTTGCGTCCTCCTTTCGTCCTCTACACCTATCTTCATACATATATATCATTCGTGCCTTATCATCGTCATTGTTGGACACACGAGAAGCGTGCGAAGCTGCGTTTCTCTGTCGTTTCGCGTCCCCCGCTCCTGCGCTTCCACGCTTCTCTCTCTCCGCTGTGTCGTCCATGTTGTAGAACCCTTCAGCCGACACATGTAAGACGCATTTATCTTGTTCTTTTTGTTTGTCTGCACGGCTGTCCCTCTGATCACCGGTGCCGCCATGACCCCTGGCACCATCGGCGCCCCTTTCCAGAACACTGCTCACAACAAAACCAAGGAAGGGGATACTCGCAAAAGACTTGAGAGAGAATCGGCGTTTGACGGAAACTTCCCTGTTGGGGGAGGGAGGCAAGGGGGAGGCAGTGCGGATACCTTCCGAGTCGCGCGAAGGAACCAAGATTGTGAGATGAGACGCCGCCATCCTACTGTCCCTCACACACCTACATACCCTCTGTTTTCTACCCTTCTTGTTTTTTTGGAGGATTGTGGAGCAGCAACTCGCGAGCGAGAGAGCGATTTATTCTTCACGGCACGCGCTGAAAGCGTCCACCATCCCCACCATATCATCATCATCGTGTTGAGAGATGCTGCGTCGTCAGGTCACCGCTCTGGGAGCGGCAGCGACGGCGTCTGTTGAGCAGCAGTGGGCAACACGGGGCGGGTCAGGTCCCGTGGGAGGCGCGCCACAGCCGTTGGAAGAGATCCCTGTGTACCTAAAGCCGTCGCGCAGTGGACGACGGAGGTCGAGCTTCTACATTCCGCGAATGCGCGAACTCGAACCGGACGCGCAGGCTTACCGTGTGAAGGATCTCGGGTCGGCGGCTCCTCTGTTCGCCATCACGTCTGCCAGCTGCGAGTACTTTGCTCTCCGGCTGCCCTTGCTGAAGGCGGGGTTCAAGCGGCTCCCGTTAACGGGTGGGGACGTGCACACGGCATGCAACGTGGTGTGGGGGAAGTCGCCACGGTACGCCCGCCGCCCAGGCACTGCGGGACACATTGTCTACTCACACACCCCCACAGCTGCAGCTGCCGCGGCCCCGGTGGAACCCGCGATGCCCCCTGCATCGACCGTGTACTGCAACACCATCGCGTTGAACCAATCGTGTCAAAAGTTCAACCACTACCCAGGCTCGCACAAGAACCTGGGCTGCAAGCGCGGCTTGGCACAGAACATCATGCGGGCGGAGGGCGTTCTGCGGGAACAGGCATCGCGCAACGAGACGGCGGCGAAGGCGATGTACGCCTTCTCGCCGAGAACGTGGTTCTACCCGGAGAATAGAGAGGAGATGATCGAGGCGTTCCGAGCGGCACCGCCGAGCTCGCATTTCATCTGGAAGCCGGCTCGCGGTAGCTGCGGTCGCGGCATCCTCCTGTCACAAGGCGGTGCGGCCCATGAGCGCAGTTGGCACGTTGTCATGAAGGAAATAGAAGAGAAGGCAGCCGCGACCGACCTGTACGGACGCATGTACAAGCAGTACGTGGTGCAGGAGTATGTGGAGAACCCGCTGCTGCTGGAAGGCCGCAAGATGGACTTGCGACTCTACGTGACCGTCACTTCGTACAACCCGTTGACGGTGTACCTGCACGAGGAAGGCCTTGTGCGACTCGCCGTGGAGCCGTACCACGGTAGTACCGGATCGGCCCCTGCTCTCCACACCAGCGCCTCCGTGGTGCCTCATGAGTGCGCGCCCGGCACACAAGGCGACGTAGGAAGCGCACGCGGAGGAGCGGCAGCGGAACGATTTCGGCACCTGACAAACTTCTCCATTGGCAGACGCCACCACGTCTTTCAGCAGACGCCGCAACCGGTCTTTCCTGCTGATGACACGCGCACTCCCACCGTTGCACCACCAGCGGAGCCAGTCCCGGAGCTGAAGTGGGGTCTCGACCGGTTGTGGTCGTACGTGGACGCGCACCATGGAGGAGGAGGGAAGGAGAGCGTCAAGCGCCCGTCCGACACTGTCAGGGAGAGAGTCGCACTGCTCATCACACGCACTCTGCTAGCGGCGAGGCCGAACCTGGTCCGGGCGGAAATGCAGGCCGGAACAAAGTGCGGCTACTTTGAGCTCTACGGCTTTGACGTAATGCTGGATGAGAAGCTGAACCCCTTTCTTATCGAAATCAACACACTGCCATCGCTGGAGAGCAGCTCGGATTTCGACTACGCCACCAAGTGCAATGTGGTGTCGGACATGCTGAACCTGGCCATGATCGAGCCGTTTGCCCGCGACGCCGCGACGCTGCAGCCATTCACGGCCAATCCCGCGTTGCTGCAGCTGCCGGCGCCTTCGCTAAAAGGGCTGGTGCGAGGAATCGGGGAGAGTGCATTTACATTAGATGGGCTCTCTCCTGCCGAACAGGAGGCCGAAATCAGAGCCAAGCTTGATGACGAGCTCCTGTACGCCCGCGGCTTCAAGCGCATCTTCCCGCCAGTGCTCCCCAGTGAGAAGCACGCGGGTTTCCCTCTAACTGCCGATAGCCGTGCCGCGCAGGCCGACCTCGCTGCGTACGCGTCGTTTGGCATGCTGACCACTCTCGACCACATGGCGCTGACGTAGCCCACCACCGTTGTCTCCCCTTTTTTCTTTCCACACTCACCCCTTTCCTCCAGAGCTGTTTGGTCTACAGACTTGCTTACCGCCTCTCACAGATTAATCCAGAGTTGACATGTTCGACAGAAGAAGGAAAGGCAACGGCAGAAGGGAGAACACACACGAAATCGCGACATTGGACGCGATGCGTGCAGAGAACAAAGAGAGAAGGATGGGGAGATGGGAGTGTGAAGTTGAGGTGGTGATGGGCTCCCGGCTTTCACACAGCGCAGTTGCAAAGCTGCCGGCCCGCACAACAACAATCCGCTTTTGCTACGCCACATGTGCCTTTACCCTATCCTATTACACTCCCTCTCCTCCTCTCGATCCATCCCGATCCATCACTCCGATAGATCTCACGTACAGAGCACCCGATACATCGAGCAGTATTCCTCCCGCTCCCTTCCCTTTTCTCTCCTTCTCTCGTTCCCTGATGCACAGTGATGTGAGAAACGCAGATGACAAGAAACCCACATCCTCCACAGGGCTCGGGGCTCTCCCCGACTACACCATGACGGAAGAGGAAGAAGCCGCGCTACTGGCAGAGTACGGCGTAGCCGGCGCGTACGATGCCCTTTTGGGTATTCCCGCCGCCAGTCACTTCAAGTCCGAGGTCGACAACAGCCCAGATGTCTTCCTCACGGGCGCTCGGGTCAGCGACGCGGACACCTCAGTCATCGAACCCTTCTCGCGCGGCGAGCACGCGACGACTGACGAGCTCCTTCACGATCCCATCGACGCCCTACTCCTCAAGTACACCAGCTCCTTCGCCGCAGGGGCACCCAACTCACTCGTTGACAACGTCGCCGCAGTCGCAGACGCCTCGGCCTCTCGAACGAGAAGAAGGAGGAGCGACGGCTCGCTTGGCGCCGTCACCAACAGCAACACCACCAACAACAACAGCACCCCTGAGTTGCGTGCTACGTCGAAGTTCTGTAAGGAGCTGGCAGAGGCAAAACGAGAAGAGGCGTGTGCGTTTCGTGCTGTGTGTGCTTGGAGAGTGGCGGAGGAGCAGCAATTGCCCGCTTCTCTTCCTGCTGCTGCCGCTGTTGCTGAGGGTGCGCGTGCGGACACAGTGCCCATGGAGGACGTAGTGAGGGAGAGTGAGGCGCTTCTTCGTCGGGCGACGGAGGCGCTGGAGCGACACACGCACCTGGATCCTACGACCGATCCCATCATCCAGCAAAGACTTGCGGCGATGGAAAGCACACTGGCGACCGAGGCACGCGGGGAGGTGGACGACGTGCTGCAGCAGGAACTAGATCAGGGGGATGCCGAGATGGCAGAGATCCTGTCCACGGCGCAACGTCTGATTGCGAGACACCGTCGCACAAGCGGCAACGCAAACGAGAAGGGCGGCGCCGACGATGACGGAGGAAATGCAGATGCTCCGGAGAACGCACCACGCGAACACGACGCGGCGGACTTTGCAGAGAGGGAATGGAGTCTCTTTGCATTTGACATGGAGCCAAGCACGGAGGAGAGAGAGGAGCTTCAGCAGTGGGAGGCTATCCGGGAAGCGGCCCTGCAGCGAAAGGAGGTGGCGTCTTCCCCACTGACCGACACGGAGTCACCTTCCTCTGCTTCTCATCCACAGGTTCCCCCAGAGCCCGACAGAGTCCTCGCGGACCTCGATGTGCTGGAGGGCAAGCAGGCGGCGACGCTCACGGCGATCGAGGCACACTACAGAAGCCGCATAAAAGTGGCCAAGGCGGATGCCATGGCGCGCGCAGTGCAGCAAGCACAGGAAGGATTCCTGGTCATGGAGCCCTTCGCCGACCGCATAGGCCGTCTCCTTCCCTCGACCATTTCGTCGGCGCCTCAGCATGTGTCTGCTCCGCTGCAGGCATACGCACTGTCGTCGCAGCAGTCAGGATACGCAGTAGTGGAAGCGACGCGGCCGCCTCCTCCTACAGCGGTGGAAACGACGACGGCCGACATCACGAGACGCGCGGCACGGCAGCTGTGGTTAGTACAGCGCGAGGCAAAGGAGGCAAAGCGGATGCGCCAGGAGGACAAGCGAGTGTCCGATCACATTGCTCAGCAGGAAGCGGCGCTGGAACTGGCGCGGGAGCTCCTTCGACGTGCGGAAGACACCTGCGCGGAGGAGCGCTTGGCGATGGCGCGGGAACAGGCGGCGGCCTTTGACGAGCTCTTGGCAAGGGAGAGGCGCCATCGGGACCTGACACGGCGTGCCCTCCTCATCCGCGAAACCAAGGCCGCCGCCGCCCTCGCGGAAGAGATTGCGCGCGAGCACGACGCTGCCATGCGCGTGCTCGAAGGTGAGGAGGCACGAGAGCGCGAAATGGTCTTTGCGGACATGGCGCGCTCCCTTGTTGTCGCGCGGAAGAGCCAAGCTGCCCGCGAAGCAGCCGAGCTGGCAGCAGCACAGGAGGAGGAGCGGAGGTGCCGTCTTGCATACGCAGCAAAGAAGATGAGGTGCATGACAGCCGTGGTGTCGGGTGGGGAACAGACTCGCGCATGTGGTAGCATGCTGTCGACGACACCAACGAGAGCAGCGCTGATTGCAGAGGAGAAGGAGACCATCTTGGCGTGGGTTCGCACTCACGCAACGGCGCTGCGTGAGACGGAGAGGTGGCTGGAGGAGGAGGAGGTTGGCCGGCCATGCGTGACAACGCGGGGCACCATTCACGACGTTCTTCCCCCACACATGGACCTTCCTGACGCGTCCTCCTGCGCCGCCGTGGCGGGAGAACAGGTGGTGCTGGACGCAAGCACTTTCGCCAAACTTCTCCCACAGCACTTTGCGTTGGTGGGCCATGATGGCCCCTACCGTGCTTCTCAGGGTTTCCACACCATTTCCCTGGCTCTGAACGACATCTCCGGCATCAACTACGCATCTCTGCAGCAATGCTCCCTCTCACGTGACGGCACCACCACGACGAGAGTCACGGACTTGGTTCACCAGCTGGACCTGAGCGGCAATCGGCTGTCCGACTCCCTCGCACTCCCTTTGCTGTTGAGAGTGTTTCCGGCTCTGGAGCAGCTGAACTTGGCTGACAACCAGCTGAAGGACTTACTGGGAGCCACATCCACCGAGAGTCCTCCCCGCGATGGACGGCCCGGCTCCTCTACGGCTTCCTCGTCGCCTCCTGCACGCTCGCGCGGCACCGCAGCGGCACAACTCAACGCCTTGGCAGAGCGCTGTCGCTTGCAGGATCTGGATGTGTCGTTGAACGAACTGCATGACCTTGCGCCACTGGGGGACTACCTCTCGTCCAGCCTTGTGACGCTCTCCGTGTGCGCCAACAAGCTGACCACGCTGAGCACGTTGCAGCGCTGCCAGCGCCTGGCTACGGTGGTGGCGAACCGCAACCGCGTGCGGACCCTGTCGGACGTGCGACCCCTGCGTCTGCTTCAGGAGCTGAACCTGTGCGACAATGACGTGGAGGACTTTGACGAGGCCGTGGCGCAGCACAATGCGCTGCTCACGCGGCTCTTCCTCTCCCACAACCCTCGCCTTCGCTCGCTGCCCAGTGGCGGCGGCGCGTGCTTTCTCTTTCTTGAGCAGCTCTTCCTGAACCACTGCGGTCTGGAGCGCATCACGGTGGGCAGCTTCCCTTGGATGCCGTCTCTGTCCGTGCTCCACGTGGAAGGCAACCAGCTGAGCGATGTGTCGGGCCTTGTCAAGGCCCTTCGCCTCACGCGAGTGAACCTCGCCTTCAACCGCTTGGCAACCGTCGACACCCTCAAGCCGCTTCGTCTTTGCCACCTGATGGACTCCCTGGATGTCCGCGGGAACGCGCTGCTCGCAGCCGATGCCGATGTGAGCGCGGTGGTCGCGCTGTCCTTCCCCTGCCTGCGCGAGTTCAACAACGAACCCTTCACGCCCGCGGCGACAGCAAGTGCGGTCGAGTGGTCGATCGGCAACGGAACCTCTGAGGACTTCTTCGCGGCGCTGACAGACATGCGGACGCAGCGCGAGCTGGCGAGTATCTACAGCTGCCGCAGGGTGCGCGTGGCGGAGGCCTACGAAACAGCACGAGATGAGGACGTGAGACGACGTGGCGCCGACAACGCCACCGCCACTGTCACGGACGGACAAGAGAAACTGCTGTCCTTGCAGATGACGAAAGAGGCACGGAGAGATGCCGCGGCGAGGATTCGCACCTGCCTGGCGGCGCTTCTTGACCTCAGCGAGAGGACAAGTGACGCAACGCCAAATAGACACTGCGTGAATCAACTGTTCGCGGAACGGAAGCGCGAAGCAAGAGAGCGGCACGCGCGGGCCGTCATTCGGCGTGCTCTTCACGATGCCGTTGCGATCAGGCAGGCGAGGCGGGAGCTCGCTCGCCTGCGCAAGGCGTTTCACGAAAGCGAGTCCTACCGCCGCGAGGCGGCTGTGCGGAGGATTCAACCTGTGTGGCGTGGTGCTGCGCTGCGCTCCCGCCTCGCGCGGATCCTCGGCAAAGGAATGGGCAGCAGTGCAGAAGACTTTGACGGCTACGAGAAGGTCGACGTCGCCTTCCCGGAGGAGGATAAGGAAGCGCTTCGACCGGCGACCATCGCCGACCTGCTGAGACACGCGCTGGCATCAGAGGACCCCTCGCGAGGAGCAGGGGCGGAGGCACCCGCGTTCGACCGCTTCGACGTCCCCGCCACCGTTGTCGGCCCATCCACGGCGCGTGGCGTGGCCACGAGCGACGTCCTCACCCTTGCGACACCTCCCCCCTGCCCTCCCCTACACCGGGCAGGATCTGCCCCAGACGCGGAGGCAGGCCTTGCCACGGTCAGAAACGCCAACATGCCGATGGTGAACGGTCGCCTTCGTCCTTCCGGTCAGGCGGCTTCACCACGCCCCTCTTCACAGCCACAGGCACCGCGGCCGCCCGCGCCTAGACCGCAGCAGCAACCCCAGGAGCAGCAGGCGGCACCCGACCCTGCGTGGGGGGCAACGGTCGCTGCACAGATCCAGAAGAAAAATGCCAAGATGCGGCGCGCTCACCAAGAGCACGTGCGCAGCGAGTTCCTCACGGACCCGCTCAATGCGAAGAAAATGGCGAGCACCTCACAGGGCCGGAGATCGTGAGGCGGCGGCTGGCAGAGCAGTAAAACCGAGGATGATTAGGGGGGAGATCCTGCCTTGCCGTCGAATAGCCGGAGTTAACCGGAGTTTTTGGGAGAGGACTCTCCTTGCACCGTTGTGTTCTCCTCCATGCTGATGATGTAGTGTACAGTATCCTTTATCCTACTTTTTTTTTTTTTTTTGCTTGTTACTCTGTTTGTGCGTTCCCCCACTCCCTCCCACGGATCCAACGGGCTCCTATTCTCGTGTGCCTGTCTGTCTGTCTGTGTGAAGTAGCAACCTCCTGCCCACCATGCTCTCCATAGCACGCGGCGATGCGATTGCTTCGTGTACGCGCGATACCGTGGGTCATCACCCCCTCTTCCTCTCTCCCTCCCTACTTGCTCGCATGAAAGGGTTCCCCTAAAGAGCCGTTAGAACGTTGCTAGAGGAGTCTACATACGGTCAAGACACACGCCTACACATCTACTACATAATCCTTCCCCCAACCCGTCTTCCTCTCCTTGTCCACACACTTTTCCTTTCGTTGCTCCTCTCTCTCTCGTTGGACTTGGAACCCTCTCTCACGCCCTGCCCTCCACCCCATCAGCCACGCTGCGCATACCTCTCCTTTGTCAGTGGCTACGCGGCAGCAAGAGGAGGACAACACACAACTTGGAGACGCAAAATAAAGACACTGCCCGCTTCTGTTGAGTAATCAAGCTGCAGCCTCTAGCCGGTCAGCGAGAGCGGTGGGAGCCACCCCCTCCATCGCCGGGCCCGCTACGGTCCTCGCCCACGCTGCCTGCCGCCAACCTCGTGCGCACCAGCACGCACGAGGTGTCGGGCTTCAAGGAAGGAAACCTTAAGCTGGGAAGAATGTATGATTCGCCCAACACCCAGCACTCGCCCAAATCCTACAATAGCAGTCTCGGAGAGCGCCAGCGGAAGAAAAGGGCGGGACCTCCCGTCTGGTCCCGGTTCCGCTACTGCTGCCAGCGACGTCTTCTCTTTCTCGTGAGGGTTTGCGGCCTCGTGAAGTCCGTCCTCTGCCTCCTCTGTCCCTGTCTGGGGAAGCGTTCATCTGGCTACATGACCTCGTCATCACCTACGGCAGCATCGCTGAGGGGACGCGATATCACGCCGCTCAACGCGCAGACCGCGAGTGAGTTCCCTGACAACACCGTCATCAACAGCCGGTACACGATCTTCAACTTCATCTTCAAGAACCTGTACGAGCAGTTCCGGCGGCCGCTAAACTTCTACTTTTTGCTAGTTGCGTTGCTGCAGTTCATTTCCATCATTGCACCCGTAAACCCAATGTCGACTCTGCTGCCTCTCCTGTTCGCCTTCTCGCTCACCGCCGTGAAAGAGGGCTACGATGATGTGAAGCGACACCGCCAGGACACAGCCTACAACACGAAGCGCCGCCTCATCCTCGACCGTGTCACAGGACAGTGGCGGCAGACCACCAATGCGAGCATCCGCGTTGGTGACGTCATCCTGCTCCACCAGAACGACGAGATCCCGTGCGACTGCCTGGTCCTGGCGGCTCCTGCGGCCTCCGTCTTCATCCGAACCGACAACCTCGATGGCGAGATCGACCTGAAGCCACGCGACACCGTCGCACCGCTTGTGGAACCGACGTACACGGCGCCAACCCCTCCCCCTTCCCAGTCAACGGGATACGACAAGGCGTACGGCAACGCCGGTGGCGATGTGGGGTACCCCTCGCCCACCTCACCGCTGCGGCTGCCATCACCCTCTTCGCAGCCACCCACCTTCTTCTCCCTGGACGACGATGGCCCCGCCCTGCTGGAGAAGCTGGACTGCCTCACCGTTCGCTGCCCCCCTCCTAACGGCATCGTCGACTCCTTCGACGGCGTTGCCGAGTTTGTCCGTCGGGAACTCGTGGCAAGCCCTGTCCGTCTGGTCTCCCCCGCTGCTGCCGCTGCTGCGAGGTTCCCCGCGAGCCACGACATCGGGGGTGGCATGGAGGAAATGGGCGAGGAGGTCATTCGAGTGTCTCTGTCGCACCGCCACTTGCTCCCCCAGTCCTGCCTTCTGAAGAATACGGAACGGGCCATCTGCCTGGCGGTGTACACCGGCAACGAGACAAAGTGCGGGATGAACAAACGCCCGCCTCCGGTGAAGTGGGCCAACATTGACAAGAATGTCAGTAGGTACTCTGTCTACATCTTCTGCTGCCAGATAATCAGCGCCATCGCGTTCGGCGTCAGCGGCTACGTGAGCAACCACCACGTTGAGCGAACGCACTGGTACCTGCCGCCCCCGGTGAGCGAGAAGAGCGGGTCGCTCCTCATCTACCCGCTGCGCTTCTTCCTGCTCACCACCGTCATGATCCCGGTCTCCTTCAAGTTTGTCGTGGACATGAGCAAGTACTACATGGCGCTCTCGGTGGAGTGGGATGAGAGCATGGTGCATGGCGAGCAGCTGGGCGGCTGCAAGGTCAACAACTCGAGCATTCTGGAGGACCTGGGGCAGATCGACTACGTTTTGTCGGACAAGACGGGCACCATGACGCAAAACGTGATGGAGCTGCAGTGCATCTCTGTTGTGCCTGATGTTCAGCTCAACCTCGCCGAGGTGGAGCTGCCTCCGTCCGTGTTCACCTCGCCCACCGTCGCACACAGAGGCTGCGGCCGCGCGGCTGACGGGACGGAACTCACCCGCACACCGCCACCGGCCAGCTCCGCTCAGCAGTCGTCCGAGGTGCAGCACTTTGCCTCCGTGCTGGCGCTGTGCAACACGGTAGAGGTGACCCCGGCCGCCGACAGCAGACAGGGACTCTCCCCCACATCCTCGGCCATCGTCGACGGCGAGGGCGTCACCTACCAAGCGGCGTCGCCCGACGAGGTGGCGCTGTGCTGCGGTGCCGCCAAGCTGAATGTCGTACTCTACAGGCGAAGCTTGCACGAAGCCGTCCTGCGCGTGAGCACCATCGACGACGGCACCAGCGTGACGGTGACGACGCCGACCGCAAGGTCAATGGCAACAGCAGCAACAACAACGAGGGACGACGTGTGGCTGATTCACCACGTTTTCCAGTTTTCGTCGGAGAGGAAGGCGATGGGCGTTATTGTCGAGCACAAGCAGCGACGGCGCATTCTCTTTCTTGTCAAGGGCGCCGACGACAGCGTGGCCAAGATGCTCCGAGGCGCGCCTGGCAAGTCTCCCTCCACGGACCACCTGAGCGGCCCGCTCCAGCTGACGTGGCAGGAGACCTACCCGAGCATGGCGGACCACCTGCGCGGGTACGCAAAACGCGGACTGCGCACGCTGCTTGTCGCCCAGCGCGTGCTCGATCGACAGGAACTGAACGAGTTCCTTGTTGCCCACCGCCAGGCGGAGCTCGCGATGGAGAACCGGCAGGAGAAGATGGAGGCCCTCCGCACGGCCCTGGAGACGGACCTGGAACTGGTGGGCATCACCGCCATCGAGGACAAACTGCAGGAGCAGGTGCAGGAAACCATTGCGGACATCCTCAATGCGGGCATGATGCTGTGGATGCTCACGGGCGATAAGGTGGAGACGGCGGAGCAGATTGGCCTCTCGTGCGGCCTCTACGGCCCGCGCGACCGCGTCCTCCGCATTGTCGAGGGCGACTCTGAGGAAACACGGGGTAGCTGGGAGGACACCCTCCTTCACGCCGACCTCCCCGTCCCCCACGGCCGCACCGCCACATCCGTCGCCTATGGCGGTCCTTCAAAGGTGCATCCATGGCGACATCTGGCAGTAGAGGAGAAGCAGGCCCGCCTCGCGCTGGGGCGACGAGTGATACAGCGGGTCCGCACCTTTGGTCTTGCCACTGGCGATGTCAGGGAGGAGGAGGTGGAGGAGGCGGCGGCGAATGCCTCCACTGTCGTGGCCGGCAGCGGAGCGCGGCCAGACAGCCCAGTCGAGCAGACGTTCTTCACGCCCTCCTCCTCTGCGCCGCCGCAGAGGACGGTGCTGGTGGTGCAGGGCGGTGAAGTCTTGGAGCGCATCATCGCGACACCGCACCTTGCGGCGCGCTTTGGCGAGCTCAGCCGTCGCAGCGTCAGCGTCATTTGCGCTCGCACGACACCGAGCCAAAAGGCGATGGTCACGCAGTTCGTCCGTCAGCAGGGCAAGATGACCCTCTCCATCGGCGACGGGGGCAATGACGTGGCCATGATTCAAGAGGCGCACGTTGGCGTGGGCATTGCCGGCAAGGAAGGTCAACAAGCGGCACGCGCGGCTGACTTCGCCGTGACCCGCTTCTCCGACCTGCGCCAGCTACTCTTTGTGCACGGGCAGCAGGCGTACGTGCGCACCGCCTACGTGATCAAGTACAGCTTCTACAAGTCCATGCTCATCTCCTTCATTCAGCTCGCGTACAACCTGACGGCAACTCACGTCTCTGGCGGCACGTTCTGGAACAGCTTCTCGCTGACCATGTGGAACGGCATGTACACACTGCCGCAAACACTCTTCTACTGCCTCGACAGGGTTGCGCCGCGTGTGGTGTTGGAACGCTGCCCGTGGCTGTACAAGTTGACGAGGCGCGCGGTCGACATGGATGTCAAGGAGTTCTTTGGCTGGTACGTGCTGCGGGGCGTGCTGCAGTCTGTCGGCCTCCTGGTCCTCGTGAGCTCCGTCCTGGGCGGCTCCTTTGCGTTTCGCACACACGGCTACGCCAGCAGCAACGACATAAACTTCTCCGTCGCGTACTCCGCGCTCATTGTCTCGCAGATGATAACCGTGTTCCTGGAATCCCACTCCGTCACCGGGCTGAACGTCTTCTGGCTCGTGGGCATGCCCGCGTTCTACATCGGCTCCACGCTCGCGTATAGCGACATCCCCCAACTGCAGTACTACGGCGTGCTGCGGAAGACCCTCGGCCTCGAGTTCTGGCTTGCCATCCTCGCCATTGCCACCGTCCTGACAATGCCTGTGGTCATTCTCCAAGGGTTCCGTGAAGCGTGGACACCCAACGTCCGCGACGTCCTGCGCCGGGCGGAGTTGAAGCGCCAGAAGATGCTGATGAAGCGGCCCGTGTACCGCAGGAAGCAGTCCTTCTGGGCACGCTTCCTTGGCTGCACACCCGAAGCTCCGTCACCTTCCTTGCGCACGGATGTGTCTCGGGGTATGGCCCCTGGCGTCGCCAACAGGTATGCGGGCATCAGTGACGGAGGTGGTGGTGGTGGTGGTGGTGGTGCGACGCGTATGACGGACATCGCAATTGCGGTGGCCGCCAATGACAACGGGGACACCGGTCCGCGAGAGGTTTAATGAGAAGTGGCGAGGGGGAAGTAGTAGTGCCAGGCTGCGAGACTGCCTACCAGACCCTGCTGTCAACTAATGCTCTCTCGATTGCCTCCTTTGCGTCCTACCTCCCTTTGCTACTCCGTTGTCGCTGGGCTTTTGCACCGACTGACACATTGGGGAGGGGGGATGGACGGTGGAGTGGGGCGGCGACGGCATGCAGCCCTTGCAGTTCATAATTCCACTAGAACGGAAGGAAAATGCGACGGAGAGCAAGAGACAGGTAGAGTGTGGCGATATGTAAAGGGTTGGACTACATGTGCGTGTGTGTGTGTATGCGTTGGCACTGTAGTACGCTTGCTCGCTGTGTGCACATGACGGCGTCGTTCTCCCCTCTCTCCTCTCCCCATCCCTCGTTCGCAGTTCTCTCTCTCTCTCTCTGCGCTCGATCCACATATCACCAGACCTCATCGCTCTCCCTCGGATTCCCTGGGGCAGTTTCGTTTTGCCTGCCCAAAGACATCTCCCTCTCTTTGTGCTATATATATATATATCGTTGGTGGGTAGTGTCACCGCCATACTCCTCCCCACGTACACACACACGCACACACACACGGTCCCTGCTTCTCATGTCGCGCTGTGCAACGTGTGACATGACGCTCGAGGGTGACGAGGCCTTCCGCCAGCACTACAATTCTGAATGGCACTTGACAAATGTGCGCCGGCGTGTGGAGCACCAGCGCCCCTTGACGGTAGCGGAGTTCACCCGCGCTGGCAAAGCCCACGAGGATGAGGCGGAGGCCATGGGCGTGGACGCGAATGGTGCGCCGGTGTACTCGTGCACGCTCTGCAAGAAGACGTTCCGGTCGGTGCAAACGCTGCAAACGCACGTCCGCTCCACCGCCCACCTCATGCGCAAGGAGCAGCGCATCATTGCCCGCGACTCCGAGGCCGCGTCCATGCTCACCATGACCTCGCTCGGTAGTGCCGCCATGGGCCTCCACCGGCGCAACAAGGCGAAGCGCGGTGCCCTCAAGAAGAGCGAGGTGCACGCGCGCGGCGCCGCGCCGAAGGTGTCCGCGCAGGACCGCGACGCCGACACCGACGAGACGCGCTGTCTCTTCTGCGGCCATCCCAGCGACGACGTCGAGGGCAACGTGGACCACATGCTCAAGGTGCACCACTTCAACATTCCTATGGTGGCGCACTGCAAGGACCGGACGGCGCTGCTCGCGTATCTGTCCCGCAAGGTGAACGGCCTGCTGTGCTTGGTGTGCAGTGAGAAGACACGCTCCTTCACCTCGCTCGACGCACTGCGCGACCACATGCGCGAGGCGGACCACGAGAAGATGGTGCTCAATCCCGAGTACCAGGAGTTCTACGATTGCCCCCTCGAGGACCCCGGCAACGCGCAGCGGGTGGCGCTAGACGGCCTGCAGGCACAGGGCACCGAGTTGGTCCTGTCCTCGCAGAACAACCACAGCGGCAAGGCCAGCGGCCACGACGCAAAAGGCGAGAAGAAGCGCATTCTTCTCAAGAAGGAGGCCGAAGTCCCACGCCCCCGCCCGCGCGAGACGCCGGAGCATATGGAGAAGCGCAAGGCCATCCTCGCGTCCGAGCACGAGGCCCTGGTGGCAGCCAAGCAGGAGCAGCGCGAGTTGATGGCGGAACGCAACCACGCGGAGGCGAAGCAAATCAAGCGTAGCGGTGGTGAGTTCCAGCAACAGCAGCTGCGGGTCAACCTTCGCAGCAACAAGCTGCATCCCAAGGGCTACGACGGCGACGGTGTCATGAACTAGTGGCAGCAACCTCCTCCCCCTGTGTGCTGACGCGCTGTGCTTCACCCAATAGCACCTTCCCGACATGCCGCTCACCTTTTTCTCTTCTTCCTTCTTTCTTGTGTCTTTGATGCCCCCGTGACTTCCTCTGTTGGTTTCCCTTCCTCGTCCTCCTCTCCCCCTCCTTTCTCTCGTGTAACTGCCCCCACTTTCTTGGCCCCCCTCTCCTACATGATACTCCATAACTCACTGATATGATGAAGATGATGGCAGCCAATCTCCCCAGTGTGGCCAGTCATGCCTTTTGGTGGATTCAACCTCCCGCCCACGCGCTATCGGGGAGAGTATCCTTGTCAATGCCACTGAACTCCCACCCCTTCGCTCCGTCAGCACCTCTGTCGTTCTAGGGTAGTTCATTCTTGCTTTGATAGTTCTCTTCGACTTCGTTTGCGCTTCGTTGCCCCTTTGTTTCTCTCATAGTAGTAGCTCTAGACAAGCTTGTTGGATTCGACAAGTACTTTCTTTCGAGGACTATCCGACTCTCGCCTCTCGCCTCTCTCTCTCCCCCCACCCCCACTGACACACACACACACGAAATCAGCAGAGGCGAGGCCCGTTTTATCGCGACAATGATGGAAATATTCTCCTACGCGTACTCCAGCGTGCTCTGGGCCACGTACGGCATCTACAAGATAGAGAAGGAGACGTGGAAGACGATCATGCACCCGGGCACGTTTCTGAGCGGCGCGGTCGCCGGCGGCGTGGCGCGCGCGGCGGTCCTAGCCGTTGACGGTGGCGGCGCCAAGGGCGTGACGCAGACTGTGGGCCGCCGCATGCCGCAGATGGGCTTCCTCATGATGTTCTACGTTCCCATAGCTGGCAACCTCCTCCCTGGCCTGGAGAAGAACCCCTTCGCGAAGATGTGCACCACCTTCCTGGTGGCCGCCATGGCCGGCTTCAACATGCGCCTCGTGACAAACCCCATCTCGCGCGTTCTCAACGAGGCCCGCCGCACCGGGAAGAGCCCGCAGGACATCTGCCGCATCTTCAAGAACAAGACGATCCTGCAGTTCTGGTACACGGGGCCCAACCTCATCGCCAACGCGCTGTACTTTGGCACGCTACTCACCGTCTTCGAGGGCCTTCGTCGCTACTCGGAGCGCAACTGGTTCCCCATCAAGCAGAACACTGTCCAGGAGACCATCGTGAACGAGAATGGCGAGGCACAGCTGATCGAGAAGCCCGCACCGCCACGCGAGGGGCCCCTGCCACCGGTCGACCGCAACTTCAACTCTCACAACTACACCACCACCATAGCAACCAACTTTGTGCTGGGAGGGACGGCCGCCGCTGTGGCTTCGACCGTGTGCTACCCCTACAGCGCGCATCGCTACCTGCAGACCGTGATCTACGACTCTGCCATCTGCCGCGGGCTCATGCCGACTCTTATCAAGGAGGTCCCCATGATGGCTGTCTTCTTCGCCACCTTCTCCGCCGTTCAGCCCATCCTCGCAAGCCGTCACGGCACCCGCTGCGGCTTCGGCTACTAGTGACTCGCCCCCGACAAATACCCGATCTCATGGAGAGAACGGGGCAGTTTGCATTACCCCCCTTCCCTTCCTCTTCTCCATCTCTGTTCTCTCTTCTCCGTATCGACGACAGAGATGCTGGCGTTGCCTCACTCTCCTCTCCCCCTCCCCCCTTGTAGTTAGCAGTGTAAACTCTTTAGGACTCCTCCTCGCGACACTTGCCTCCTGTGTGTAGATGGACAATCCCATCAAATGACTCTCGCGTCCCCCCCCCCCCTCCTTTCTTTCGCCCCCCTTCTCTGTCCCTCCCCCAACTCCTCTCCTCGCTATGCCTTGGCGAGCGGGAGTAGTCGCTTCCCAATCCACCAAGCACCGTTGCCACCTCCAGTAGCAGCAGTTCTCCCCCCCCCCCCTCTCCTCACCAAACGAAGCAGAACAGAACGAGAAAGAGCAGTTGCGGCGCAGCGGAAGAACAGCTATTCAAAGAGGGAAGACACAGAGTGCGTTGCCTATCCAGCAGTACACCTGCCGGTTTGTAGGCCGCTGAAGATGCTCTCACTGGTGGGAAGGGGAGCGGCATCCAGCTGGGAGAGAACGAATGACAGAGATCATTCACAGCAACGACTACGGAGGAGGTAACGCCAGTCCATCTGCCCACCACTACCCCCCCCCCCCTCACCCATTCCCTCCTCTCTTCCTGTCTCACCGTCCTATCCTCAGAGGCATTCCACTTTACACATACATAAATCCTTCCTATTGTTGCTTACTGGAAGAAGCGTGTGTAGCAGCGCATCCTACACTAGCAGGCTCACTTCTCCCCCTCTCCCTCCTCCCTTACACGTTTTCTACGACGACATGTTCCCGAACGTGACCCCGTCCGCGGCGACGCATCGGTCGAAGAAGATGCTCATCAACGCGGCCCGCCCCGTTCTCTACCCGCACCTGGAGCTCCATCTGCGTAAGCTGAACAAGTTTTACACTATGGAGTGCATCGACACGGTGTTCCCCGCGTGCACACGCTATGTGCGGGCCCAAGAACGCCACCTCGCACAACAAGGTCGTGACCCGACGGTTCTCGTGTGCCTGCTCATCACGTTCCAGGAGAATACTGGCACCCTCGCGGCGGCGACGACCGATGAGCTCATGGAGGAGAGAGCCGCTTTTATGAAAGGTGTGGGCAAGGACGCGGCCGCGACGCGCGAGGAGGACGAGGCGGTGGTGGTGGTGAACAGCCCGACATCCGCGACGGACACCTACGTCTCCCAGCTCATCGGCTACCGCCCTGAGGCGTACATCTGGAAGGACAAGAGCCGTGAGGTCTTCTTTGACTTCTCCCAGTATGTCCTCAAGTCGTTAAAGCAGGCGTGGGCGCGGAGGGAAGAAGCCAACGAGCAAGGCAGCGAGGAGGACTGCGAGGCGTGTGGCGCCGAGGAAGCGGGAGAGGAGTTCTTCTTCTTGGACTGGTGCGATCCCGCGACGGGACTTCCCGTGAACACAGAACGCGGTCCGTCGAACTTTGTGGACGCGGACGCTATTGAGCAGATGTTCCCGTACCACTCCGTGCTCGTTGCGGGACCGGGAGGAGGATGCCGCATGATCCAGCATCCGACTTTTGGCCTCTGCGTGTACCCCGCTTCCGCCGTCCTTGCTTTCCCCGCCGATCGCGAGGACACGGTGAAGCACGCCTTGCTTTCCCTGTGTCGTTGACGTTCTGCGACGGCCTTGCGGCATCCCTTGAGCCCCCCCCCCTTTCGTGCTCGACAATATACCTTGCTGTTGCCCCCTTCCCCCCCCCCATTGCCTCTCTCTCTCCTGTGCGTTCGTTCACTGGTGACCGGGGCAGACGTAAGGATGCCCTGCTGTTGCTACGACGTCGTGGCAGTGTAAGCTGCCATGGACTAAAGAAGATAAAAGTGAGATAACAAGCAAAAGAGACATGTCTCCTCTCGGTACCTCCGTCAACTGGCACGAAATGCCCCCTCAATCCGCCCCCCTCTGACGGCTTGCTCTCTCACCCACTCACTCACTCCTTCCTCGCTCTGTCCCTCACTCTTTGCTTGCTTGACACATCTCGCACCACCACCATTCTTCTCCAGATGTGCGCACCTCCTTGTCCCCAGCCATGAGCAACAGCGACCCGCAACGCTCTGATGCCGTGGGCACACCGCCGCGGGAACTCAGGCAGGCAAGAGAAACGAGTACCGTCCACTTCGCACTCGACCGAATGACGAGTCACTCCGCCACTAGCTACTCGTCCCCGTCGACGGCGCGTGCGTTTCGGACACCTGTGTCCGCGTCTCTCACGCCAACAGCGGCGAGCTCTCGCTCATGGCGGTCTTCTAGGGACGCTACCTCTCGTGAAGGCTCCTCCGATGCTGGTTCGCGCACGGGGGGTCACCACCAAACACAGCAGTCACCAACAACGGCACCGGGAGGTAGAACGGGTGCCCTTTCCGACCCGCACACCACCATCTTCACCTTCATCATGCACAGCAAGACGGGCCGTGTCGCTGTCAACGACATCTCCACCTTTCTGGATTGGGATTCAGCATACAGAGACGTGTTCGGCGACCTGCTCGAGTTTCTCCAGAGCTATCAATCCTTGTTCTACGTGTCCCCAGTGGACGACACCGTCACCCTACAGCGAGAGGCTGTGGTGAGCCACGACAGCTCTCGACTGCTGCCGTCGTCGTCGCGCACCAGGCGCCGCATAGGGGGAACCGAACCGAGCAGTCTCCTCACCGCACCACGCCAGCCGCGGGTGAGCGACGATGGCGATACGTCCAGTGGGGCAGAAGACGACAGCAGGTCCTTCAGTACCACCATAGGGAGCGTGAGCTACTCTTGCGTTGCCGAGAGCTTCGATCTTGCCGCTCTGTCCCGCCACTACGAGTCTCACAGCGGCTTTGCGGCGGCGCTGGAGCACGACGTGCTGCACATTGCCCACCGCGTCGACAACACTAGCCTTCTTCCAGCTGCTGAAGCGTTGACGGACGACTCGTTCGACCTGTTCCTCTTTCCCACCGGCAGTGTCGTGTGGTGGGGTATCCACCGCCCTGCTCATCGTGGAACGGAGCGCGACTACCTCTCCTCGCACCACCACCTCGTCAACGGCGTCCACGGTCGGTACCCCCAGGACATCATCGACGAGCTCTGCCCTGCTTGGTGCACGTACGAGGTGGAGCCCAGCAGCCATGCCCAGCTCATGGAGATCCCTGTGCGTCTGGTTGAATGCGGAGATCAGGACCGGGACAAGCACCAGTGTGCGCGGACGCCTGGCGCGGCGCCGCGGGACGAGGATTTGGACGCGGCGCTAGTGCGCTTCTCGAGACGCCTCCGCTACGACCACTACATCCTCCCCGAGAACCCCACCTACAGGGCCCAGGTGATGCTCACCGTGTCGCACTGTCTCGCGCGGTGTGCGCGGATGGACTACTACGAGCACATCACACGCGCCACGCACCGCTCGGTGCTCGCCATCCCCGGCGACTTCCACAGTGTGCTAGAGTACTTCTCCACCAGACGGGCGGTTGACAGACTCTCTGGCGAGCTCCTCGTGGCGCAGCTGGCCATCAAAACGCTGAAGGACAGCCCCGACTTCCTGTGGGAGATGCCCTGGCTCCAGCCCTTCTACGACCTGACGGATGCCCAGTACGCGTCGAAGCAGCGTCTGGCATGGTTCTCGGCTCGCAGCGACGCCCTGCTGGCGCAGCTGGCCAGTGTCAAGGGCCGCCACTTCCGTCTTTTCATGCTTGGCTCCGATGTCTTTCTCATTGTGCTGCTACTCCTCGATGTGCTCTTCATGACATCGCGGCTCGTGGTCAAGCTCTACTTTCGACTACCGGAGGAGGAGGACTGACGGAGGGTGTGTGTGTGTGTGTGCGTGTGGCTTCGACACGGGAGAAGAGAAGGAAACAATAGGAGTGTCCCCTTGGCAATGGAGGAGGTGGGATGTTCTCTCCTTGCGACTCACAAAACAAAAAAAAAGGTACACGATCATTCTTGCCACAATGAGAACAATAGTAGTAGTAGGTAGGGAAGAGGGGCGTGGAGTGACGTTTCTCAACTTCACCCAGCCCTCTCTCCCCCCCACCCACTCCACTTCACAATCCCACCACCTCTCCTCCTCCCCTTCCTCCTCCCCTCTGTGTTCCTCCCCGTTGTAGAGAAACCTGCTGTGGTGCGCCGGGCACGCCTTTACACTCATCTTGTATTCGCCTCCCCTGACTGTCGCTGCGTCCCCCGCGTTGCTGAGCCGCTATTGATTTCATTGTTGTTTCTGCTTCCTCTTTCTCTCTGCTCCGTTGCGCGTGTGCTTAGGGTTGCGCGTCCTCACACCCCCCTCCCCCGTTGGCCTTTCCTCTTTTTGCCCCGTCACTCCTTCGCCATCCCTCGGGGATCGTTTTTGACTGCAATCTTCCCACGCCAATGAGCAGCTCTCCGCTGCCCATCTCGAACGGCGGCGCCACCGCCACCACACTCCCTTCCTATCCGAACAGTGGGATGTCGGGTAGCGCCACGCCAAGCACCGCCACGCGCGCGTTGGCGAGCGAGTTTGGATTCACCTCGCGGTATACGGTGCTGAAGAGCTCGTGGCGGGGTTACTACAGCCGCATCTTCGCCATCAGTGGGACGCACATTGCCACCATTGACCCCAAAACCATCTTCAAGATCACCAACTCGTTTGACTACTCGGCTAGCCTGCTCGACATCACGGCCACCGCGGACTCCACACTCAATTTCACAATCACGATCAACAAGGGCGGTGGAAAGACGGACAGTATGACCTTTGCGTGCGCTCTCGAGCAGGAGCGAGCGGAGCTGCTCACCGACGTGCAACGCCACCGAGCACGCTTTGATCCGTCGGTGCGGCAGCTGGAGCTATCGCAGCGCTACCAGCAGCAGTGGCCACAGGGCATCGTGTTCGAAACACGAAAGTGCTGCATTGGGGAGGCGCAGAAGGCGGAACTGCTCCGCGTGACGTGCACCGGTGTCGAGCAGATTAGCGCGTCTGACAAGACGACGAAAATGGGCGAGTACCTCTTCTACAATATCAAAGGCCTCTCCTCGGTGGAGGGGCGGCCGACAACCGTCATCATCGCCCACGGACCCATCATGAAGCTGCACTTGTACGACTTCCCGAGCGTCGAGGCATCCGAGGCGTTGGTGAAGGCCATTCACACCAACGCGCAGCGGTACATTGGGCTCCCCCCGTACAGGCCCATGCGGAAGCTCACAGGCGATCAGTTTGTGTCAGACCGCTACGGGATCAAGCGGGAAGCGCTGGAGACGGCTGTCGAGTTCTCCGTGTTGAAGGTGAGCGCCAAGCACGGCTTCGCGCCGGTGCGCCGTCTCCTCGGCACAACGGATATTGCCCTGGTCGAGCGTGACCCCGCGACGTACAACACCGTCAGCGTCCACCTTCTCTCCAGTATCTTCTCCCTCGTGCGGTGCACCGACGACGATCAGAAGTTCCTGGTCCACTTCAAGGACCCGGCAAAGATCAAGCTGTACACCTCCCCGCAGCGCGACGCGTTCCTCGCGCACCTTGCCGACGCATGCCGCGAGGCCGGGAACCACAACGCGAGCGTCGTCGCCGAGCTGATCGACCGTGGCAAACGCTCCTGCTCGCTGCGCTACCAAGTCACGGAGGAGCTGGAGAGTACGCTTCTGAACTGCCTCGTGGAGCCAGAGAGGAAGCAGCAAACCAGCTACGCCGACGCCGTCAGTTTCTTCAACGCCAACGTGGAGTACAGTGGACTGCGGTGGAGCGAGAACAAGGACAGCTTCTTCGCGGAGAACCGAGAGAAGCGCATTTTCAACGCTATTCACGCTCTTCTGTTTCAGTACCCCGTGTCGGAGCAGACGGACCACGCGCACCTCGTGCAGCTGTTCCAGGCCCTTCGTCGACTTACCGTGTCCCGCACCGGCTTCAGCTCCATCGCCGTGGTGCCGTCCCTGGCAAAGGCGGTCGGCGCGGTGTCGGTGCGCGCACTGCGGCGCAACAACATGGCCGTGACCTACGCCGTGATTGACTTCCTGAACACCCTCATGACGCCGCTGCACAACATGTACGAGTTGGAGCACGAGAGCGTGAACAAGAACCGCATCGCCGGCGCACACAGCTTTGTGGATAGCTTGCTGGAGACGCTGCACGCGAACATCTTCACGGAGAGCGCCTCGCTGGTGGTGCAGGGGCTGCTCAGCTTCTTCGTGTATGTGCTGTGCCCGCCGTACAGCGAGACGACCGACGCGGCCGTGTTTCGTCGTGTGATGGAGAAGCTCGTGAGTGTCGTTGGCAAAGGCCTCTTCCCACTGCTGAACCACCCGTGCCACGCCATCCGCTACGCCGCCGGGCAGCTCATCCGCGTGGTGCTGGAGGAGGGTAGCGAGGAGCAGTTCCGCTTCATGCAGCGCGCCGCGCTCACCGAGGGTGGCGTACTCATGGAGTTCAACGTCGCCGCCTTTGGGAAGAATCGCAAGCTGCGGGATCTCGCGCGCCGCCTGCTGGCCTACTGGGCCTTTGACAACGTGCCCATGCAGGACCTGCTCCGCCGCATGATGCCACTCACGTTGCTCAACTACCTCCAATCGACCGACGAACCACCACAGGATGAGAAGGAGCTGCGGCCGTCAAAGGACGTGCTCCAGATGACGCAGCGCTTCCGCGAGTCAAAGAATGGCTGGTTCAAGAAGAGCTTTCACCCAAAGCAGACGATTCCGTCCGCTGAGCGGCAGGTAGCACACCACACACGGCAGCAGCAACAGCAGGTGGCGCCGCCACCACCAGAGCAACAACAGCAACAGCAACCGGCAGAGGTGAATCCTGCACCACAACCACCACAACAACAACCGGCGCTCATAGAGGCTGCCGCACCGGTCGCCGAGAGTGCTCTGGTGCGCAGCACGGCGGCGACTCTACCGGAGAACGAAGGCGGCGAGGAGGCTAGCACCACGGGCGAGCACCAGAACGAGACGCCGATGGAGGCCAGTGCCGAGGCGACGACGTCTGCCTTGCCCCTTGAGCGGCACGACACGGCCGCCTCACGGCTGCGCATGCGCCACGTGAATGTCCGCTCCACCCTCAACTGGGCGATGCTCTTCTACCAGCTGAAGCAGAACCACATGCGACCCGATCTGATATGGAACCACACCACCCGCGATGAGCTGCGGCATGCGACGGAGAGTGAACTGGAGGCCTTCCAGATGGGCTCCGAGCTTCGACGAGGCGACAGGGCGATTGCGTGGAACTATCAGGAGTTCGAGGTGATCTACCACAGCCTCGACGAGGAGATCCGCATCGGCCAACACTACTACCCCCGACTGCTCTTCGAGTCCGCCCAGCCGGTTGTCGCTCGCCCAAAGGAGTTCTTCAATGAGCTGTACCACCGCTTCCTCCTCGTGGACGAGGTGAAGGGGAAGCTTGAATGTCTGCACGGGATGACGCTGCTCTACAAGTTCTACGCGGAGGCCATTGGCGACTTCAGCGACCTGCCCTTCCTCGTGCGCATGTTCCAGACCACCATGGACCCAATCTTCCGCGACCGCATGCTGCTGTTCCTCTCGCACGCTCTGGGTGCGCGGCACAACATCAAGCTCTTCCTCGACTGCAACGCGCTGGCGCCGCTGTCGGAGCTGGTGACGCTGGCCCAGCTGCACATTGACAGACCGCAGGTGCATGCCGTGAGCAACGCCATCGAGTACGCGGGCGGCACGCTGAAGGACCTGCAGGGAAAGGAGAAGGAGTGGTACTACGCCAAGTCTGGCGCCAAGGCTGATCCCGTCTCCTTCACCACGCTGAAGGAGCTCCACGCCCAGGGGCAGATCCACGCCGACACAAAGGTGTGGGCACAGGGCATGTCCGGCTGGAAGCCGATGCGCGACGTGCCCCAGCTGCGGTGGGGGCTCCTCAGCGCTGGCAAGCCGTCCCTCCTGACGTACACCGAGGTGACGTGCACCATTCTCGACATCTTCCAGCGTATTTGCGACTACTACCCGACCCGCGACGAGGATGGCGCCGTGATGCAGCCGCTGCCCCGCGTGAAGCGGTTTTTGAGCTCGCCTGCTGTCCTACCCCACCTTGTGCAGCTGCTCCTCACGTTCGACAGCGCCGTGTGCAGCCGCGTGCACCGATTGCTCTACGACCTCATGCAGGACAACCCGCTGATGGGTCGCTTTATGCTCACCGGAGTCTTCTACTTCTCCTTGCTGTACACCGCCTCGGATGTGCTGCCCATGGCGAGGCTGCTGCATCTCGCCCACCGCCAGCAGGCGTACCAGTACACGGCCTCCAACAACGCCATTGTGCGCTCCTCCGTCCTAGCACCACTCCTGCCCCCCGCCATGGTCTGCTTCCTTACCCATCACGGACCGGAGAAGTTCGCTGACGTGCTACTCGGCGACTACGAGACGCCGGAGATTATCTGGGGCAAGGACATGCGTCGCTACCTGGCTGGCAAGGTGGCAGCGCACATCGCCGACTTCACGCCGCGGCTGCTGGGCAACAACTTGGTGCAGTACCAGTACTGTCCCATTGTCGGTGTCGAGTACGCGCAGCTGCAGCACGAACTGTTCTGCTCCGAGTACTACCTGCGACACCTCTGCGATGAAGCCCGGTACCCGAACTGGCCCATTCGCGAGCCCGTCATGTTCCTGCGCGACGTCCTTGCGACGTGGCGGGCGGAACTAGAGAAGCAGCCGTCGGCACTGACAAAAGAAGGTTGCCTGGCCGAGCTCGAGCTGACGGAGAAGGCGACAACCGGGGAGGAGCTGACGCCACAGGTGATTCGCAAGGCCTATTTCGCACTGGCCGCCAAGTTTCATCCCGACAAGAACCCGAACGGGCGAGAGCGGTTCGAACGCATCCAGGACGCCTACGAGTTCCTTGCCGCGGACAAGCAGTACTCGACGGAGCCAGACCCGAAGAACATTCGGCTTCTCCTCATGTCGCAGTCCATTCTCTTCCGGCGCTACGGCAGCGTTCTCAAGCACTACAAGTACGCGGGCTACGGCCTCCTCCTCGCGCTCATCCGGAAGGAGTTCGGCGACGAGAAGATGCTAGAGAAGGATGTCGTCCTCATGGACCCCGCCACGGAGCTGTGCTTCGCCACCGTGAAGAACGTCCCGCTGAACACCGACGAACTGCAGGAGGAGGGCGGTATGCATCTCCTGGCTGAGGTCGCGCAACGCTGCTTTGAGCACGTCACGTTGCAGACCAAACCCGAGGACCCGCAAGCGAAGATCGCCAGAAACTGCATGCTCACGTTTGCCGTTAGCGCACAGTTCCAAGACTGCCGAGCGAAGCTGCAGGCGGAGCGGGTGGTACCCTACCTCGCTGCCCGAGGCGTGGCCTACCACGAGACAATCATGCCCCTTGCCAGGGCCTGCATTCAGTGCTGCGAGACGCTCTGTCTCGACAAGGTCATGCAGGAGCGCGTGACCAGGGCCGGTGCTGTCTGGCACCTCCTGCGCCTGCTCTTCTGCTACGATCCCACTGTGGACGCGGCCGAGGTCCATCTGGAGGAGAAGCACCACGCGCAGCTCTTTGCGAACCGCGCCGCCATCTTCGCACTCAAGTCCGTCTACGCGCTCGTCGGGTTCCATCCCGATGCGACGTACTGTCAGACAGCCCGCAACGACGTCTTGGTGAACCTGCTGCGGCGCCTGCTGACGCCGTTCGTGACGGCCAAGATGGAGTCGGTCCCTGGCTACGAGACGGAGGCCCTCGCGCTGCTGAACGGCAACTGGGAAACACCGTACTTTCTCTGGAACAACTCCACACGCGCCGAGCTGGAGGACCTGCTCGTCCGCAACTCTGAGCTGTGCCGCGACGCGAGCATCGACGCGACGGCGAGCGAGCTCCCCTCGTACCGGCTCGACGGCAGCCCCGCCGGCCCCAACGGCGAGTCCAAGACGGAGCCCTTTGTGTACTCGCTCCACAAGGGCGAGGTCATTGTTGGCGGCGTGTTTGTCCGCATTTACGTTGCCCAGCCCACCTACCCCATGGAGGACCCGAGCGGGCTCTGCCACGCGCTGCTGGACTACCTCGCGGTGAAGACCGGCATGGCCCCGGCAGAGAAGAGTGTGAGAGGAGGTAGTCCGGCTGGAGGGCAGGAAGAAGAGGACGTCCCACCGCTGGCGCTCGCCGGCGTTGTCGCAATGGTGGTGAAGTGCCTTACAAACCTGACACTGTCCTATGCGGGGGATGCATCCGCTGTCGCGGCCCAGCGTATCTCTGTCATTGTGCACGTTCTGGCGGCGTACTCGCACAGTAGCGAAGTGCTCACACCGACGCTATTGCTTATCGACCGGCTGCTGCCCTTTGAGCACTGCATCGCCGCGTTCGGCAGCGACTCGCTGACCATCACGCGCATGCTACTCGTTCTCGTGAATAACCATCGCCACAAGAGCAGCGCCGCCACCAGCAGCAGCAGCAAAGGTGACGAGGAGGACGTACAACTGGCAGCGTTGCAGGTGCTTCGTGTAATGCTGGCGCACAGGCCCTTGGTGCAGCAGGCGCTGGATCGCGGACTCTACCTTGTTCTCCTTCTCCTGTATGCCACCGGGCGTGAGCAACCGGTGCGAGAGGCGGCGTGCCTCTGCCTGTCCAAGCTCTTTGACGATAAGCTGGTCGGTCCCAAGATCTACCTGCGATGTGCCGCGTACCTGCCCGCGGTGTTCCTAGATGCCATGAAGGAGAGCTCAAACGCCGCACAAGCGTGTGTGATGCTGGACTCGTGGCAGGAGAACCCGGAGCTTCTGTGGAACAAGGAGCGCAAGGCAAGCTTCATCGCCGCTGTCGAGGATGCCGTCGCCGCCGTCGTGCGGCTGCTGGAGCGCCAGCCGGCAGCCGTCTTCGCCCCGCAGGACGGTCAGACGACGGCGGCGACGATGAGCGCTGAGCAGACCATGCAGTACACACAGGTGGGCGGCGTGTTTCTGTCACTCTACCTCCAGCAGCCGGGGTGGCAGGTGCGCAAGCCCAAGGACTTCCTGGTGGCGCTGCTCGACAGCTACCTCGAGGAGACGGACGCGGTAAAGCGTGGTGAGGCGCTCGCGCAGCAAGGGCAGGGAGGAACAGAGGCATCGGCAAGGCAGACCACCCCGCAAGAGCCAGCACCCGCGGTGCTTCGACTCAACCTGATGACGGACAGCGGTGTGCGGCTCTTGTCTTCGTCGGCGAGCATTCGTGACTACGCCGCGAGCCTCGGGTACATGCACAAGCTCCTCGACCTCGTGGCCTACACCGGCGGCACCGCGCCAGTCTCTGGCATGAGGGAGAACACGAATCCCTGTCGCCAGGTGCCCATCACCGCGCTGCGCTGGTTGCACGAGCTGTGGCAGTCCACCCCGTGCGTGGAAGCGACGGCGCCAAAGGACGTTGTGCAGCCGCTGCTGCGCTTCCTCGTGGACTATGAAGCTGGCGAGGCCGCCACGGCGCGAGGGGTGGCGTCTGTTCAGGTATCCCCGGCGAGCCTCCCGTACCTGCCACTTGTGATGGAGTCATTTGAGCAGCTCTTCACGCACTCCACCGCGCGTGTGTCCACCGTTGCCCAGGCGATGAAGCACAACCTCGTGGGCATTCTTCTCCACCTGCTCGAAGTTGGCATCCCCAACCCCGCTGCTGGCGGCGCAGAGGCGGCCGGTGGCAACGCGAAGCAAGGCACTGGTCGAGCGCCAACGCGGCCGCTGCCCAACACCCTTGCCCCGCCCGCCGAGGTGACCCCGGCCGCAACGCGTGCCCTCATCATCAAGGTGATCAAGGCCATGGCGAGCAACGTCTACGACCAGGCGCTCTCCGAACAGCTCAACGCAACGCTTGCTCAGAGCGCTGTGTGGGCCAAGTACAAGGACCAAAGCCATGAGCTGTTCCTCACGAACAACAACGCAGCGGCCTTTGGAGGGTATTTGACGGCTGGCAGCGCCACAGGATCGGGACCCGGCGGTGCCACTCTCTCCCTCACCGCCGCCGCTGCGAACCACTACCAGGACGTGAACGAGCCGCCTCCCTTGCACGAGTAGCCTGCCTCCCTACCCGACGGAGCTCTCCCCCACGGGCCTCCTTTTCTTTCTCTTTGCCTTTTGTCCTCTTCGTGCTCTTCATCTGCTCGTCCCCTCGCTGTCTCTGTCACTCCTCCCCCTGGGTGCGTGTCCCCTCACATCATGCCCTTCGGTGCCCCTCTTCTCCGTCCCGTCATGTCCCCCCCCCCCCCCCCATCCCTCCTGTAATACCCACCTCAGGGCCCATTGCAAGAAAACAAAGGTTGAGCGAAGTGACGGGATGGCAGACGTCACGGCCAGAGAACAACCTGGTTCCTGGCGTGTCTTACTTCTGAGACAGTTGCCCCGACTACTGTCTATCTCTGTCACTCTCTCGCCACTCTGCACTCCATACCTCACCCCCAACGCACCGACTCTCCGAAGCCCTTTCTTTCGTCTCCATCGTGTAAGCACCTAATCCGGTCCACGCGGCACATTCCCCCTCCCCCACTCCTCGCCCTCATACCCCACTCCTCAGCACCTGCAGCAGCAGCAGCAGCGCACACGCACACAAATGTCCGTCACCGTCGCCCAGCCGCAGCCCCCGCCGTACGTGGTCACGAGCGCGCAGTACCCCAGCGGCGACAGCAGCAGTGCCAGCAACAGCAGCCACCGTCGTTCTGGCAGCGGCAGGGAGTCGCCGGCCGCTGCGGCCAACGGCCTCAGCCGCCGCATCGACCGCCGCAAACTGCAGACAAAGACGTGCGAGTACGTGCTCTGTGGGCTGCCCTGCCCCTTCGAAGGCCGCTGCGCCTTCTCGCACAACCTGCAGCGCGCGCACGAGCTCGCAGCCGTGAGGGCCTCCTCCACATCTCTGACGAATCTTGCCCAGTTGGTGCCGCTCTCCCCACTAACAGACGCCAGTCCACTCTCGCCCACCACCCCGCAGTCGCCCATCCACGCAAAGCGGAGATTCCACCACCAGTCGTTCCTGTCCCCGTGCACCCCGATCAGCGACACCACGGAGCCCTTCACCAGCCCCAAATCGCGTGTCAACAGAGAAGAGGAGGACGGCATCAGCGGATCGGACTTCTCTGCGAACACAGCGTCGCTGCCCACCTACGGTTCCGCCGTGGCGTGCGCCGCCGAAGCTCCGCCACCATACGAGGCCGCTGTGCTTGCCACCACCACGCATATCGAAGCACCGCCGCAGTACCCGGGCTACACCCGCTACCGTCACAACCCCTACAGCTTCGAGGGCATCGACTACCTTCCCTGAGGACGTCGTGTAGGAGGTCAACAAAAGATGTCCGCATCTATAGGTAGCATTCCTATCTCACTCTATGTTCTCTCCTCCTCCTCTTCTCTTTCTTACTCCTCGTGTAACTCATTTCCCACCGTTTAACAAACTCTTTCCTTCGCAATCACCCCCCCCCCCTCGTCTGTCTGTTTGCTGCTGTACTCTCCTCCGAGGAAGCAACATCCTCCGCTACCACTTCCCATCTCTTCTCCCTCTTCCCTCTCGTCGCTCCGCTATTTCTCCATGCGCGGGCAGAATCCACGGCTTGGAGAGGAGTGCTTAGGCTCGTCCATGCCCCCTCCTCTACGTCGGCCCTTCCGACACCAGCGCGGCGACCCCCTGCACAGGTGGAGCGCGTAGATGAGCGGGAGTCGCACCTTTCATCCTATTGTGGCGCAATCATGTACGCCAAGAAAGAAAGAAAAAAAACCAACAACATGTATGCCAAGCATGCCATAACTCCTACAGGCGCTCGATGTCTCCCTGTTGCGGCGCAGCTTGTATGCCTCTCCCAATGGAGAACTCTGGTTGGTGGTGTGTAGTGTGAGGGTTACCGTGGCACTAGGATGAATGCAAACTGCTATTCTTTCCTTGTTTTGAACGCTCGTCTCGATTTCTCCCCGTTGCTTGTCCCGCCTTACTGGACAGCTTCGGTATCTCCCCTTCTTTTCTCTCTCTTCTCACACTAACTACATTCTCACCACTCTCTTGCTCTTTCGCTGTCTCACGGTCTCTCAGCTGTGTTGTAAACGCTGAGGGAGAGAGATCGTGATGAAAGACTCTCCTTCTCCTCGTTGGTTTCACTCGCATGGGCCACTTGATATGTCTTGTTTGTTCGCTTTACCACTTGCACACGATTGATGCACATCACTCAATCCTCCTTTCCCTTCTCCCCTTCCTCATCCGCACTCAGGTCTTCGCTCGGGCACTCCCGTTCGCCCCTCTCTTCTTCCTCTCCTTCCTCCCCGTTCCTCGGCTTCTTGAACGTTCGTATTTCCCCCTCTCCCATGTCTTACTACTTCTCCTTTCCCCCACCTCTCTCACTCTCTCCTTTGTTGTACTCTTTGCCTACTGTGTATATACATATATATCTTCTTTCCTTCCCTTCTCCTCACCCAGAATCAAATGTACTTGGTTCTCACGCTACTTTTGTCGTGTCCGCACAGGAACGATAAGCAAATGGGGGACGTCTGCGAAAGGATGACGGCACCGTCCGTGTGTGGTTAGACACGCTCTACACACCCCGCGGAGGTTGCACTCGCCATGCCCCCCTCCCCCTCCCCCTCCTTTTCTCTCCACTATATACCTCCGTTCCTCCCGGGTGTCTATCCCGTCGGACCTCCATCAAAGAGATTCCGCGAGAACCCAAAGTAAGAAACGAAAGAACGTGTACGGTAGCAGAACACATAGAGGCAGTTGCAGTGTGTGTGGGATAGCTGCGGGTGGAGGAGGCATCTGCGCTGCAGTGCTCCCACACACGCACCGAAACTCGCAGTGAATAGGGTGGCACCTGTGCCAAATCGCAGTGGCCCCTCTCGTCACCTTTGTCGTAAAGTTGGCTGTGTACGTGAAAAGAAGGGGAGAGGAGGAAGGGGGTGGGGCACAACTGTGGTGTCATCATGAACCCATTCCCTCTCTCCTATTGCTCTCCTTCTCTCTCGCTGCTACTCCTCCCTTCCTTTCTCTTATCTCTCGCCTTCCTCTCCGTCCCCCCCCCCCCCCCTCCGACACTCTCGCAGATCATTTAGCCTTCTCTCCCTCGCTCCCTACTAAAGTAACCTAGCTACCTCTCTTCTCTTTCCCTCTCTTCCTCTCTCACTCTCCGTTTCGTTCTAAAGTCCTCCCCCTCCGTCACACCTTCCGGTCCTCACCAACCAGCCAACATGCAGTCTCCCGCCAGCCCTCTGCGCGCCACCCACGACGAGCCGTTCACCTTCCCTGCCTTGCCGATCCACAAGAAGTCCGCCGCGAACGGCGCCAGCAACAAGATTGACTACAGCAAGTTCAAGACGAAGATGTGCCGCAACTTCCTCATGGGCTTGCCGTGCCCCTTCGAGGAGCGCTGCGCCTTCTCTCACGGCGAGATTGACGCGGAACGCATGCCCAAGGCGCAGAGCAACGGTTTCCTGGCCGAGCAGACCGACGACTACGACGGCACGTCGAGCAGCAATGGCAGCCTGTCCTCCCCCAAGACTCGTCTTACCAGCGGTAGCCTCTTCAAGGATCCCCAGCACAAGCTCCAGCACGGGAGCACGGACAACTTCTTCAGCAGCAACAGCAGCTCCGAGAGCAACAGCTACGCCTCGCTCAACGTCACCGCGATGGTGCAGCCGGGGCACAACGCCAACGCCACCGAGTTCCTGCCGCCACCACCGCCAAGCTACGAGGCCGCGGTCACCACCCTGGCCTACGCCGTTGCGGACAAGGAGGTGATGGTGATGCCACCCGCGTACCCGACCCGCTACCGCCACGACCCCTACAGCTACGCGGGCATCATCTTTGAGTAAAACAGCAGAGAGAGAGAGACAGCGGTTCTTCATTCGTCCCACCACCCCCTGACGCCAAACAGCATTTCCTTTTGCGTACTCCCATCTCGCTCCCTTGCCCGCCCTCTCGGCTGTGCTCTGCGCTCTGACTCTGTTCCCTCCCTCCCCTTACGCTACGCTTCCGAGCGGCGACACGGAAACTGGATATGCAGTGCGAGGAGAACAAGAACGAGAGAGAGAGAGAGAGGGGCAAGGAGCAAAGAGAGAGAGTGCCACTCCGTGTCTGTTTTGGCGAGTGTGGGGCCCGACCGAATCAACGAAAGAGGAACTAAAAAACAAAACAAGTCCCTCGATGGACTGCTGCTGCGGAGAAGAGCATGCCCACCGAGGGATATCCAACACTCCAGGCCGCACTCGAAAGAGCAGCCTCCGTAGCGTGCGGGCCGGCGAGAACAAAAGTTAAAAAGGCAGCAGGTAAGTGCAGAATGGATTGCCGAGAGAACGAGAGCTCCAAGGCGGTGGAAAACGTTTTGGAGAAGGCACGCGCGTCCTTCCATCCCCCTTCCTATTCTCTCCTCCCTCCCCCATGTGATGGACGCTGTTTCCCTTCACGGAGGCAACATCACCTCGCACGTTAACACAGAAAGAACCGTTTCGACGTAGCTCGTGTGTCCGTGCGTCTCTCTGTCTCTCTGTGTGTGTGTGTGTGTGTGTGTCGGAGCCACTGCATGTTGCACCGCGAGTCAGCTGAAAGGCAAGGAAGAACAGAAGAATGTGAGAGCTCTCTCAACCTACCAGACAACGTGTACGAGACCAGCGGCACACACACACACACAGAGACACACAGACATCTACACACCAGCACACAGACAAACGAAATAAGTAATAAAATAAGAAAATGGCATGCCTGTGGGATACCCCACACACTCTTCTCTCTTCTTACTATTTGCTGTTTCGGTTTTTATATGATTACCTTCTTTACTCTTTTTTTGCTTCCTTTACTTTGCTTTTCCTCTCGTTCTCACGAAGTTCCTTCACTTCCCTCTGTCTTTCTAGGGCTACACCCCTCCTTCACCGGCTGACTGTGTGGGGGCAGTGTCAAAGGGCAAAGGGGGCTACTCGAGCGAGGGAAGAAACCATAGGCGGAGGGGACTTCAACGAGAGCACGGTCGCGTCGTCTCTTTACTTTTCGCTCTCTTTGTTCTCCTCACACCTGCTTGTCACGCGGCTTCTGCTGTCTCTGACTGTCTGGTGAGAGGAGTGGTGCTTTCACAGCTTCCCGCCATCATGCACTCCTCCTTGATATCGTTGCACCCGTCCTCATCCATCCTCCCTCCCTCCCCCTCCAATGCGTCTGCCTTGACTTGCCCCGCAGTCAACACCCGGGATTGAGTCTCCCCGGACAGAGAAGAAGGAGTTCAACTTCTCTCCTTTCCCCCTCTCGGTTCCCTCTGCTTTTCTCACGCTTCATCTCTCTTTCTTGTTTCTGCTGTTGCATAAGCTCTCGCTCACGCGCTGTTTGTCTGTATAGGCGTCACTTCGGTCCCTCGTATCTCCTACAACCGGTTACTTCGAGCTCTTCTTATGCGTCGCTGCTGTCTGTTTCTGCACATTCATTCCCCCCCCCCCTCCCTCCCTCCCTCCCTCCCTCTTCTGGTTGTTTACTACTCTTAGTAAAACCCTTCTTGCCCTCTCTCTCTCCCCATCTATGCGGGTCCCATGGGAGGGGGGGGGGATTCATCCGAAGAAGAAAAAAAGGAAAAACAACTACACAACCGAAAAAGCAAAAAAAAAACCAAAATATACGCATTACACGAAAATCTTACTTTTCTTCACATCACACACTACACTATCCAAAAGGATGGGCACGCCTGAGTGATGGCTTTGCGTTGATGTTCTCTTCCCTCCTCGTTTCGGCCGTCGTCCCCCCTCTTCCCCCCCTCCCCCCCCCCCTCACACACACACACTATAGCTACTAAATACGAATGACAGAACAAGAGAAAGAGTGAGAGAGGAAGCAAACGAAAGCAAACAGGAAGAGTACACGGGAGACTAGGAAAGGCGTGCTGCCCACCCATAGTTTCTCTCCTCCCCTCACCTTGTATTAAGGCTATCACGGTTTGCTACGCTTGCGTTACCTCTCTCTTTCTTTCCTCGCTCCCTTGTTTCCTGTCTACGTACGTTGCCCTTCCTTCCTCTCTGCCCTGTGCTTTGTGCCTCATGACACATCCCAAGCCCCTCCCCCCCCCTCTCCTCTTGTGCTTCCCTAGTAGCGAGACAGGGAAACAAGAAAGAAGAAAAAGAAGGAAAAGGGGGAAAGGGGTGTCTCTGCGATGCGTAGGGAGCTACGCCTCAGAACCAACTGACAGCACGAGAAAGAATGTAAAACCAAAACAACAGCACCCGCATTGCGAGTATAGCACTTGCTTGCTGACGCTCTACGCTGTTACTCTACGTCTTTCTCCTGTATGTTCGACATGTTGTGCTGTTGCGCTCCCACGCATCGGGCGTGTCGACTCGCGAACAGACTCCACAAAGCAAAGAGGGGAGTGGACTTCCTGCTATGATCGGCAGATGGCTTCCTTTTCCTATCCCCGCTTTCTCTTGTGTGCCTGCTCTGTCACGTTTCGTCCTTTAACGGGAAGAGGAGTGAGGTCAGGTATAGGTGAGGCCTGTCCCTTTCTGTGTGTGTGTGGTTTGTGAGGTCATGGGACACGCTCGTCTTTTTCCGAGCCACATGCCCACCCACACGCACACACACTGAGGCGCTCTTCTGACATTGTCCTCCTCTCTCTTCCTGTTGCCCGCTTGCGGCGACAAACTCTTCCTTCTTCCCAAGGTCGCTGTGTTTGGTTTAGCTTCGCCACCTACGTCACCCAGAGACACCTTTTTCCTTGTTGATTTGTTTGGTGGTTTGTTCTTTCATCTTCCTCTTTGGGTATATTGCTATTGCTGTCGTCTCGCTCTTTTCTCCTGCCAATGCTTTGCCGCCTTTCCCCGACATCTCCGTCTTTGCTTTCTCAATACCCCCTCCCCTGTTTGTTGCTTCCCACGCCTTCTAGGCCAATATGATCTCTTCACGCTTTCTCCTACTTTCTTTCTTGAGTTTCCTCCTCCTTTACATTCTCGCCCTATGCTTGGCGTTCCTTTCATAATGCCAACGCACTGCCAATCGCACTGGTAAGCACAGAAGAAGAAAAGATAGCAGGAAAATGAAAGCGGAGCCGTAGTCTCGCCCCCTCTCCTCGTTGCACCAGTTTCTGGATACGAGAGGAGGATGAGGGGAGAACGCAATGCTTTCACCTGTTCATAACACACATGCCTTGTTCCTCTGGTTCCACGTCTTGCCTCTCGCTCGCGATGTGTTCTCGCTCCTGCACCTTTTTGATAATTTCTTGCGCGCTTCCATCTTCGTTCCACTTTGGCAACGATCAAGCTTCCCGCCCCTCATCCACTTCTCCCATTCTCTCTTCCTCCTCCGCTGTTCTCCGCGTGAATGGGCACACGTTCAGTCCCCACACTTCACCCCCCTCCCCTCCCCTCCCCTCCTCTTCCTGTTTCTTCACGGATGCAGATTCGCACCTTTCGTGTCTTCTCTGCAAGAATGGGAGGAACACACACTCTCTCAGTCAACAGCAGCAACAACCGAAGCAGTCGCTTCCCCGTCAGAGAGGGAGAAAGGCAAACCACCACCACCACCATTGCCCAACATTGCACTCACGAGCGCGTTCTTCGTTTCCACTTTGATTTACCTTTCTTCTTCTTCCCTCTGTCGTTTCGCCTGTTTGTTTTGCTTCTACCTTCGTACCTCCGCTCCCCCTCTTTCTTTCTTTCTTTGCCCACGTCTGAGGAATCATCGCGTGGAACGACAGCCTCCGCGATCACCGTGACCGCCACGACTACCATCACCCCCTGCTCCTGGATTGTCCATTTCAGCATGGTCGTGCATGGACGGGGGAGGGGGGACGTCGCTGCACACACACACACACACAGGAAAGAAGGGCCTCTCTCTCTCTTCCTCTACCTCTCACTCTATTCCCCCCCCCCCCCCTCCCTTCCTCCCCCTCTCCCTTCTTTTCTCTTTACTCACCACGCACTGCGAGTGTATTGTCCTTGACACGCCTAAGCAGTACTTCCGAGACGGCACGAGAATGACCCGATTGGGGTAAGAAGGCGCTCTACCCTCCCCACACACACATACACACCACCATTACGCACTCACATATCGCAAGGAACATGCCATTTCTCTCTCCCTGTCCCTCTCCCTCTCGCCTACCTTTCCACGCTCCGTGTGGTTGTACCTTCTTGCTTCCTTCTTCCCATGTGTTCTCTCACCGTTACGAACTGTTGTTTCCCCCATTTCGTTCCTCCCTTTCTTCTATTTTGTTTTGCTTCTTACAGATAAGAGCCTACGAGTAAGGAACGATTGCAGTTGATGGCGTGGACTTGAGGCCTTTCTGCTACGTGGCGTCCCCCCTCCCCCTCCCACCCCCGAAACTCACGCTAGCAGAACGCCTCGAAGAAGCTCATCCTCTGTGTTCTTCCCTCCCCCCTTCTCCTCTTTTCTAGCACTGCTTTCCAAAGCTTTGCCCCCCCCCCCCCCCCTGACTAGCTAATACGACTGCGTTCCCGCTTTCTTTTGCTCTCCTGTTCTCGGTGTCAGGTACATTCATCCCTCCCCCCCCCCTATCGCGTGCGTGCGTGCGCCTACGTCTGCGCGTGTGTGCGTGTGTTCCTTCCGACCGCGTTTCCTTCCAGCGTGCTGCACTTATGCCTTCTTCCTTCTCCTACTCCTCCTGTATTTGACTTGTTGCTACATTGTACCTTTCTCACTTTTTCCCTCTTTGTTTCCCTAGTTCTTCTTTGGTATGGTGGTGCAGGGCAAGGGGCTCCTCGCGACGTGCACGTCGTCGTCTCGGGACTAGCGAAAAGGACAAACCAAGGCGGGGATAAAGCCGTAAGGAGTGTGAGCTCTGCTGTTTCTTTCCGCTCGTCTTTCACCTTTCGGCTTTCGCTCTCGTGTTCCTTCGCTCTTCCTCTCTCCACACAGACACACACACACGCACCAAGGGCCCGTGGGTCCTATTCTATCCTTCCCAACCTCACCACCACCACCCCTCCCCCTCTTGTATGTTCTTTCTCTCCCTTCCTCTCCCCCCCCCCTACCCTTTCTTCTCTCCTCTCTTTTCTTTCTCACCTTCTCCACTTCATTTCCGTCCATCGACGTCACTATTCTCTTCTCTGAGAAAAACAAACAAAAAGAAGAGAGTCGCACGGAAAAATGCCCCGTCTTCCCTCCTCCGCTCCACCTCTGTTCATACGTTGGGATGAACGACTTGTTCCATCAAGTTGGATCTGAGCGCAAGCAGCGAGCGGGAAAAAGAGAAGAGAGATCACAGCGATCTGAGAGGAGGAAAGAGGTGTTCCCCCCTCCCCCACCCCCCTGTCTTCCGTGCATCTGCAGAAACGGGACATGTGTGTAGGTTCGTCTCCCTACAGACACTGAAGGCTGCGACTCGGGTCGCAGATTGCAGAGATGGAGAGAGAGAGAGAAGGCGAAGAAGGAAGAGAGAGAGAGAGAACGCTATGTACGCTTCCCCCGCGCTGTTGCTCCGACCACCGACCACAACCTCCGTCTCCTTTCCATCTCTCTCTCTCTCTTTCCTCTTTCCCTCTTGTGTGGATCCCTGTTTTGCGTTGCCCCCGCTAGTAAAGCCAGTCGGTGCTTCCCTCTCCCTCTCCCTCTCCCTCTCACCCTCACATTGCTAATAGATACAATCCCTCATGCCGACCAACATCCACAATGATAGCACGGCTCCGCAGAGCGAGGAGACGCGCCTCAATGTGGTGGCCAACGCCAAGACCAGAGCTCCGGCTCCGCAACAGCAGCATCCCCGGCCACGGCAGCAGGCCTTGCACGATACCGACGAAAACCAAGAGGACGGCAACGAGACGAACACCTCGCGCAACGCGAACCAATGCCGCGACGTAGCCCCGAGCGCGGCTATCGCCTCCGACGCTGGGAAAGACGTTGCGACGACGGACATGGGGGCAGCAGCGGAGTTACCGCCGCCCCCGCAGTACGAGGCCAGTAGCGAGAAGATTGTCTACCCTGCTGAGCTCGATCAGTGCGAGGCGATCGAGAAGACAAAGGTGAAGACGGTTCTGTGCATCAACTACATGCACGGCCGACGGTGCATCTTTGGGTCGCACTGTGCCTTTGCGCATGGCGAGGCGGAGCTGCGCGCGCCGACGGAGGAGATGATCAAGAAGAAGGCCATGAAGGAGCAGGAGAAGCAGGCCAGGCTGGAGTTGCTGAAGAAGCAGGCCGAGGAGGAGGAGGCGCGGCTGGCAGCAGAGAACTTGCCGCCACCACCAGCGTACCGTGAACCAAAGCGACAAGGCGGCCGTGGAGGAGGCCGCCGTGGAGGTCGTGGTGGACGCGGTGGACGCGGTAGTGGTGCAGGTCGCGGGGGCCGTGGTGGGCACAATAGTGACATGGCGCAGCGTAGCCACCCGCAACGGCAGCAACGGCCTCACGCCAACGATAGCACCAGCGAGCAGCCCTCAGGCACCCAATAAGCGCGAGCTGTCCCTTTCCTACCTGAGTGAGAGCGGCCAATCTGCCCTCCTCTCCACGCGTTCTCGTTTGCGCAGCGGACACTAGTGTCTCCCAGCTTCTTCTTGGCGTGTGTCCTTCGGATCTCCTCCACTGCCTTTCTCCTTCCCTTTCATTTTCTCTCTCTCTCTCTCTCCCCCCCCCTCCCCTCCCCTTCATTGCTTTGCCTACTTCTCATTTTCGGCCTCCACACCTCTCCACCGACGCGATACCGCTTTTGGTACCGTGACACTTTCTTGTACCTGTGCTCATAACTCTACCCGTCTCTGGTCTCTCCTCTGATTCTATTAACTATGGCATCATTATGGTTTCCCCGGTCCACTCTCCCTCTCTCTTGCTCTCTATCACTCCCAATCACTCTCCTCCTCCACCCACACCCTCACGTACACACAGAGAGAAGCAGACAGTCGACCTTTGTTCTCCATCTGTCGCTTTATCGCGCGTAGCGAATGACGATTATGGACGAACGGAGATAGATGTATTTTCCCCTTTAAACACAAATCCCTTCCCTGTGCCCCCCCCCCCCCAGCCCAGCCCAGCCCAAGCACATACCGACGCAGTACCCTGAACACAAAGATGCACAGGCGCGACGCAAGGAGAAAGGAAGTGGGAGTACAGTGAATGCCAGTCGCAGGCGCCGGTCGACCCGTGCTTCTCCGCTTCCCCACTCCAATCACGCGTGCCTGACGTGAGCTCAGTATCACTGCTTGTGCCCGCTTCCCTCCCCTCCCTCTCCCCACTCTTGTGCTACTGTTCGGTATGCTCTTGCGCTCCTGTGCCCCCCCCCCCCCCCCACACACACACACCTCCCTCCTCCTTGTGCTATCCCTATTTCTTTTTTTTTCCTGAGCACCACCCACTCGCTCATTGTATGAGCAACGTGTTTCCTTCCTTCCTCTCTCTCTCTAACCCACCCTTATCTACTGGTTTCGTTTTGTGGGCAACTTCCATCATTTTGTGTATATATGACTAGGTCCATATCCTATTTACTGATTGATTCGCCCTGTGCATTTTGTGCGTTCCTCGTTCCCTTACAGTTCCAAGCACCCTGAAACATCGGAGAGGGATGGCCCGCCGCCGCGGGCCGGGCGTCGCTCTCCTGGTGTCCCTCCCTCCTCCTTTCCCACAAGCACGTCTGAGGGTGTGCAAGTAGCGTTAATCCGTATGATTACTATCGTTACTTCCAAAGAAGCCACATATTTCCTCAGAACGAAGGACAAGAGGCGCTTCTCAGGTTCATCTTCAACTCAAAAAAAAAAAAAAAGGTCTTTTCTTTTTCGGTCCTGTATCCCAAAGCCGTCTTCGGTGTAACAGTGTTTGTCCTCCTTCCCTCTATTCTTTCTATTCTCTCTATTCTCTCCCCCTCCCGCCCTGCCACTAGTGTCCTTCATCTCTTCTCTCCTTCACGCTATCCTCACAACTACACTATCGCCACAACAACTCAGACAAGAACAAAACCACTTGCATACATGTGGACGCTCTCCCAATTGCTCCTTCTCCGTTCTCTCTCTCTCTCTCTCCCCCCCCCCCCCTCCGAGGTCGCACTCGCCTTGCCTCATTTCATTATTAGTGTTGCTATTGTTGTGGCTATTGTTATGGTTACTCCTTCGTCTCCTATTACCTTTGATTTATCACTAGTCTTCTTCAGATTCCCTCTGCCACTGTTCGTGACGCTCTCACCAGCGCCACCCTCCCCTTCTGACGTCAGTTCGTTCACCCCCATGCATCGTGGCACTGTGGTTTGCTCTTCTTCCCCCCCCCCCCACTTTCTCTCGTCCTACAAGGAGCAGTGTGCGTTCTGCACCGTCCACCTGGAGACGAGAGCCAACCTCATCCGGCTTCCACAGAGAGAGAGCTACTGCGTCACGCAGTGGAACACCCGACAGTCGGGTGGCTCGAACCTCTAGTGTCGCCCTCTAAATCATAATAACCGCGCGGTTGTAGCGGCACAGCCGGTACCATATCCGCGCCTCCTTCTCTCAACACCCACATTGCACACTAATCTGCTCTCCGGATACTCATTTATCTATTTTGCCCAGTATTCTTGAGGTGAGATGTGTCACCTGTTGAATACATTGGTTTCCCTCAGTCTCACTATTTGTCCCTCTTCTCTATCCTACCCCCCCCCCTCCCCTACTCTCTCTCTCAACATACTTCCCCTGTCTTCCTTTTCCTCTTTGTTTTAGGTGCTCCCTCCCTCTCTCCCTCTCTCTTTTACTCTTATCACCTTCCCTCCTCCCATCTTGCCTTTCCACCACACCACACGAATCGTTTTGCCATCTTCGTAGAACAGGCTTACAGATCTTCTCGCGCTTCTTTACTGTATCCCCTCTGCTTCGACTCACACACCTCATGCTGACTGGCCTGCTATGAGGGGGACGACGACATGTCACCTTCATTGTATCCTCCTTCCCACATTCCTTTACACCCTCTCACCATTCCGCCAAGATCCTCCTCTCTTCTTTCTATTCCTCGCCTCTGCCACCTCCATGCACGCATACCAGGCGAGGGAAAGGGGAGGAGGAGAAGATGCCGTTCCTGACATACTGTCTGGAACACGATTTGTCCTCGTTGACGCGCAATAAGTACGGGATCAGTTCCTTTTTAGTACCTCTCCTCCATTGTAAAACGTAAGATGGCGAACTGCGTATGTCTCCTCGTCTCTGCGGCAGCATTTTACCCACGCACCTGCGCTTCCTCTTCTTCGTTTTCCTTCGCCCCCCTCTTTCCTAGGTGTGCGTGTGTGTGCGCGTCTGTACGCATGTACGGCAAGACACACACACTGCCCACCTAGCTGCCTTCCTTCTCACTTGATGCTCCATGCACGTCCTTACTCCTTCTGCTTTCCTTCCCCATCAACCACTTTCTTTCACTCTGTGCTCCCCTCGGCTCACTCCACCCTTCTCCCCTATGCGGATACGCCCACCATTAGGATCCAAAAGTCATGTGGCAATCGGATACTTCGGTTCCTCTGCGTTGCAGTCCCCTGCATGTTCCTCACACCTCGTTTTCTCCCTCTCCCGGTCAGCGACCCACGTCCCGTTCTCCCCTCTCTCCCCCCCCCCCAACCCTAGCCCACCCTCTTTCGCTATCCGAAACGCGCTGCGCTACTCGGAGACCGTCGTGTGGGTGGCGGGAGAGCACAGGCACAAGGCGCTGATGAGAGAGAGAGAGGTCCGAGGAGAAAAACATAAATCAATAATAAATCCCTCTACACATCTTGGGTCCTTCTCTGCAGCAACTTTGGTTTTCTCTCTCCCTCCCTGCACCGTGGGCTCTTGCACAGATCCGCGGTTTATTGCTACTCGCCGTTCGCACCGGTGTGTACCCGTACTCACTCATTGTTTCCTTGCTGCCTCATATGTGTTTTCCTTGTGCCCTTTCCTTCCCTCTCCCCAACCTTCATGCTCTCCCTTCTCTTCCTCTGCATCCCTGTCTCTCCCCCCCCCCCCCCCTCCCTCCCCCCACCTGTGCCTTCCTTTTAACTCGTATGACTGTGCTGTACGCGCATTTGACTCCCTTCACACCTTGTGTGACGACACCTCCCAATGGAAAGAAGAGTGAGACAACAGAGTGGTGATGAGAGAGAGAGAGAGAGCGGTGTAACGTACCCAGTCCCTCCTCCCCTCACATGCCCCGGCTTTGCCTACTGCAATCTCTCTCCTTCCTTCGCCTTCCTTTGCCTCTGCCCCCGATACACGAACACACACACACACACAGACAGACGCCGCCTCAGCATTAGGACTCCTCTTCCTGGACACCACAGATCACACGACTTGCGCCGGTTTACTCCGTTTCCCGTTTACTTGCTATTGGGGCCCTCGCACCGATACTAACTTTCACTCTCTTTGGTATTGCACTTACTCCGTCTAGTGGACTTCCGTTTGCGTTCTCCCCTCTCTCCCCCTTCAAAAGGATACTTGGCATCTGCACACGCGCAGACCTGATAGTAGAAGGAACTCTCTGTTCTCTTTATCTTCTACCTATCCCACCCTTCACTTCATCGGTTTCTCTTCTCTCTCCCTCCTCCACTTTTGCCCATTTCTCTTCGTGAAAGAAGAAGAACACACGGCTCACTTCTGTTAAAAGGCATCGTGACTTCTTGGGTTTAGCGATTGTCTTGTCCCCTGCCGCCCCCTTCCAAAGGACAAGGCACACACACACCCACGTTGGTCACACAGCAAGAGTGACATTTTCGTGCATTATTGGTATCTCTAAACTGACCTCCCCCCCCCCCCTCCCTCTTCGACACCCGTATCAAAAGCCCTCTCCCCTTCCTCCCCCTCCCCTAACCACCACCACCTCACACACACACACAGCCCTCCATCATTATTCGTTGCGTCATTGCCGATTGTCATTTGGATCTATTCTTGATCTCACTCGTTGCTACTTGACGCACCTCCCAGTGCCTCTACTCGCGTAGCTTAGTTTTTGGCTCTGCCTTCTCCCTGTTCGCATTACTATTATTGTTATTGCTGTTCTGCTCTTCAGGGAGGTGCTGCACGAGCACTTGACATTGCTTCACAGCTACTTTGGTTGCTTGGTAACCTGTGTGTGTGTGTGCATTTCTTCGTGTTTTCCGATCACCCTTCTTCTCCGTGCACTCTCCGTCCCACCCCCCACCCCCCATTTCTTCCCGTCTCCTCTTGTTTTGTAGATCCGCTATTGTGGACATTGCCAATCTTCCGGACATTCGCGACATTTCCTGTCTTCCTCTTCTTCTCCCTCTCCCGTTCCGCTCCTTCCCTCCTTCCTTCCTTCTCCGTTCTTTCGCCATGTCACTGCAGAACCTATTTGTGGCAAAGCTGCCACGCAACCTCACCGACAATGATCTTCAGCAGATCTTCGCCCCTTACGACCCCTCCAGCGCGAAAATCATGCTCGACGCCGCAACGGGCCGCTCCAAGGGCTTCGGCTTTGTTCTGTTTGATTCCGTGGAAAAGGGTGAGAAGGCGTACAAGGCACTGAACAGAAAGAGCACCCGCGCTTGCGGGCACAACTTCACGCTTGCCATCTACCCCTCCAACCACGATGGCAAGATTGCTACCGAGGCATCCAACAGCCTGTACATCCGCAATATCCCTATCACGGTTCCTCAGGAGAAGGTGGAGAACTTCCTAAGGACCTTTGGCAACCTGACCTACTGCGCGATGCGCGAGGACCACTACGGCTCACCGGTGTGGGTTGTCTACGCCGAGTACGAGCGCATCGAGGACGCCAAGAACGCCTTGACGAAGCTGCATGGCAACAGCACCTACTTCCACGGCAGCGCGCCTATCCTGGCCAAGTACGAGGACACCGATGACGCCAAGCGGGAGCGCCGCAAGCGCCGCGAGGGCACCGGCAACTCCCATTCCGTGCCGAACAGTGGCTGCATCTTTCCCCCGCCCCGCCCGCACACCCATGGCAGCCACGAGGCCTCCTCGTCGCACCACCACGACAATGGCAACAGAAGCGACCACAGCCAGAGCGGCGGTTACCCCAGCGGCGTTGGCCCTGGTGCTCTGCCCGCCGGCATGGCCACCTCCTCGTCCGCTATGAACAGCTGGGACACAGCCTGCTCCGCACCCACGCCGGGGACCAAGAACTACCTCTTTGCGAAACACGCACCGCCTCCACCGCGGCTTGACGGCGGCCACCGCGGTCTTGCCGACGTCCCGGCAAGTACCATGCTTCACACCCAGCACGCGCTGCACGTCAACGGCAGCGGCACCATGGGCAGCAACAGCGCGTCCCAGTCGCCGCCGAACAACCACGGCAACACGTCCAGCACACTGCAGAGCGCGCTGGCCGCCGCCATAGTCGGCTCGCCCCAAAACCCCGGCTTCCCGCTCCCCATGGCTCCGCAGCTACTGCAGCCGACGCCGGGCTACTGCTACACCCTCAGCGGCAGTGGCCAGCAAATCTTCATTCCCGCGAGCAGTCTGTCGCCGTCCGCCGACCTTGCCATCCCCCACGCTGCCCTCGCCCACGGCTCCGTCAAGGGAGACGGAAGCCCCCTCAACACCCACTTCTCCCACAGCCACGGCGTCGGCAACAGCCTCTCCAGCGGCATCCCCTTCTCGTCCAGCCCCCTCCCAGGTGTCGGCGCAGGTCTGGGCGGAAGAGCGGTGCTGAACGCCCCACCCTATCTCACCCCCAGCGTTGTTGCTGGACAGAGCAACAGCGTCGCGAGTGGGGGGGCTGGCAGCGAGAGCGGCAACCCTTTCCCTCTGCTGAGCCCGCAGCCAACCAGCCCTGTCGTGCTCGTCGACGGTAGCCGCCAGTACGTCCTGTCTGGCGACGCCGTCAACGTGGGGCAGAGGAGCCTGGGGACCGCCACTCTTGTCAGCCCCTCCGGCCACGGCCCCACCATCCCCTTGATCCCTACTGCTGCCGGAGACGCGCCGATGCTGTTCCCAGGGTCGTCCTCCAGCCCGCCGGCCTTCGCGGATTCCCCCAGCCCCCACACATCCAGTAGGGGCGCCGGGGACGGTGTCCCCCTCCTCGACTCCTCGCCACCGGCCAGCATGTCCCCTTACTCGCTCCCGTCGGAACTGAAGCAGCAGTCGGTAGCCTCAGGCAGCGTGGGCGACCAGAGCAGTGATCACGCGAACGCCAACCCGCAGACCCCGAACGGGACGAGCAACTACCTCTTCCGCGCCACCGCCGCCTTCAGCGTGTGAAGGGGAGAGCGCCATCCCAGAACAGAATAGATGCTCCCCTCCTCCCTCCCCCTATCCTCCTCAGGCGACTGCTGCTGTCAACTGCACTCCGTGTGTTTGTGTTTCATCTCTCGCACGCTGCTTCTCTCTCTCTTTCCCTTACATTCCTTCTTTCGTTGCGTGTGGGTACCTGCCCAGCTTTCTCCCCCGTCTTTCGTAGTGTCCGCTTGCCTCTCTTCCTCGTTTCTCTCAATTTCACTTCTTACTTCTCTTCTTTATCGACACGCCTGAAGACTTTGCATGTCTTCTCTCTTCGTTCGTCATTTCTTTTTCGTTTCTTTCTGATCAACTCCTTCTTGTTAAGGGATAGATTGGGATCGCGTCTCCCTCCCATACCCTCTTCTAACCTCTTCCTCTCTCTCTCTCCTCCTCGTGACGCAAAAAATGCGAACCCGCAAGTAGCGTCCGTTCATCCTTGTTCCGCTTCTCTTTTCCGCGTTAATTGCACTGAGAAACCAATATTAAAAAAACTATCCTTCTTCTCTGCTCCTTCGTAAAACCTATAACCTCCACCTGCCTCTCTGTTTGTCGAGCATACATACGTAGGAGGAGTGAGGACGTGTGACGGCACAGTCTGTTTTGTGGCCTTCGACAGTGTCTGCTCTCTCTGTTGATATATATCTTTCGCTTTCCTTTTCAGTTTTCACGGTGACTCCCCTCAGACGGCCTTTCCGCACGCTGGCTAATGGCCCCCCCCCCCCCCCCTTCCTCTACACCAGTCGAGGCGTGGCAGGAGGTGGAAGAGGAATGCGATGCATGGCGACCCAATGGTCATGTTGAGCGTTCCCTCCCACCACCTCCCCTTTCACCATCGCTGTGCACACACAGAAAGCACACGCACGTCGACGCACAGTAGAGGAGGGGACCCCCACTCACTCTCTCTCCTTGCACACTCACCCACAAACACACGGGCACTCACGTTCTCACTCACCGCTCGCGCGCAGGGCAACAAAAGACATCTCGCATACGTGACTTCATCTTTGTTTCTTCCTCTTGATTACCTCCTTCTCAGACATGCTCGCAGAAGAGAGGGTTGTTCTTTCCTCCAACATGTATGCATTCCCTCAGTCACTCTCTCTCCCTCTCTCACTGCACCTGTTACGCCAAACCTCTTGAAGAGCACTATACACATTGCCAAGACACCTCCTTTCTCTCGCCTTCTCTTCATGGATGAAAATGAGGGAAGCAGGAGTAGTAGCAAAAGCGTGTCTTGGTACCGTGGGCCTCTTTGTTCATTTGTGACACCGGCATCCACCACCACATCGTACTGCACCGTTTCTCAGCGTGATCACTATGTTGTTGTAACTGTTCCTTTCACGATTCACTTCATCCACATCTTCAGCTCCCGTCCATGGAAGTCATTACTGCTGGGGAGGCACCTTGCTGTCAGATTTCTCTTTCATTACTTTGTGCTCACGCTGACTGACTCTCGCTTTTTCTCCCCCTCCCCTTCTTCCTACGCCAGTTCTACTCGTTTACCCTTCCTCCTTCCCTCCTCCACCCCACACGCGCTCTCTGCCATGAATGGAACATGAGCATCCACCAGCCGTGAGGTCTCCCTCGCCCTCTCACTCTCTGTTGGCACCAAGTACTGTCCTTATTGTTAATAACATTCCCAATAATGCGTACTTGTTACTCATTTCGTCTTCTCTTTCCACTTCATACCTTCTCCCTCCCTTTCGCTATGCATGCCTGTGTCTGTATTCGTGTTTTGCGTGGTTTGGCCCTCTTGTCGTTTCTCTTGCTCGTCACATCGTATCATGCATGAATCAGCGATGCCTAGCGAGCACGGAAACTTGTTTCAACTCTACTTCGTCTTGCGATTCATTATTGCTATTATTCCTACACTCATAAATGCTGTCATACTAGATTTCCTTCCCCCCCCCCCCCCATATTATCTTTGCCACTCCCACTTTCCCTCTTCTCCCTCCTTCTTGTAGTTTCCTCTCACTTCTTTCCGACATGATGACCACTGGCCACCTGGCTCACTCTCACTCTCACTCTCAGTCACATTCTCAGTCACCCTCAGACCATTGCCTTCCCCTGTTACTGTAAGGTGGCACACAATACGAAGAGAGAATAGGGCCGCGGGATCCCTCGAAGGTTATTTGCTGCGTCTCGCGACACGCCGCGGCGAGTTGTTTAGTCGCAAAGATTGTTCCTGCTCTCGTTATTGCTGTTCCTGTTTCCTATCTATCTCTCTTTCTTTCTCTCACACACGCGCACCTTCGACACGTTACTTACTCATTTCCCCCTTCCCCCATTCTCCCCTTCCCATGAAACGAGCTTTCGTCCAACTCGGATCGCTGTTCACATATTTCTCTTTGTCTTCCCTTTGTTCACTCCTTTCCCTCTCTCCTTCGTTCATCACTGTACCTTCCCTCCCTTTCGCCCATCACCCAAAAGCCTCTCTCCTTCCCTTACCCCTTCTCCTCTCCTCACCCCTCCCTTCGATTCCTTACACGATGTCTCTTTTCGCCCCCTTCACCCAGCCCCCCCCCCCCCCCTATCACTCCTCCCCCCCCCCATCTCTGTGGGAGGACGGACAGGCGCTCGCACAACAAAACAAAACAAAAAGTATTCTTCATAGTAGCTCGGTCTCCCCCTCCCTCCCTCCCCCCTCTGCGTGTACAACGACAAAAGTCCACCTTTCAAAAGAGCTTGCTATTTGTAACAGAATCAACAAACAAAGCACGAGAAAGAGAGAACGGATGACACTGATAGAGGGAACCTACTAGATGAAAGACTGAGCAGCGTGGCGCGCGGACCAATGCGCAGAGAGGGCCCAACTTGGTACGCCGCCTGCTGCGAGAACCACTTGGGACAGTGAGTGTCAGTGCTTTGTTTATGCCCCTCCTTCTCTCCCCATCCCTGCTGATCACGCGTGCACTCCCTCTCCCTCCTCCATCCACGAACTATCGAATCTCATTTCCTAGCATTGTCCAACTTGGACTACATCGTCCCCATTCACAAGTACGTAGTGCAAAGGGTGAGCAGTGATTTCTTGTACCTCCATATCATTCCACCCTTCTCCGTCGCTCGGCCCTTCTCTTCGCCGCGATAGCCATCCCTTCTTGGCCTGTGGGCTCTCCATTTCTTCTCTCCTCGCACTGTCTGTGTGTGTGTCTCTCCTCATTGCCAGTCCTTCTTCTGCGAGACAACGACGATAGCCGTTGGAGGACCATATTCTTGAATAACCTCGCTCTTCCCACACAGAGTTTGCTCTGTTCTCCTCTCTCCTCTCCTGCTTCTTTCCCTCTACTGCCCTCTCTTCCATCGATTTCTCCGTCCTCTGCTCAGAACGACGGATTGCTTCTCGTTTCCCCTTCCTCCTCTTCTTCCTTCTCTCTCTACTTCGTGTGTGTAGTACCCCCCCCCCCCCCCAGTCCCCCAGAGAGCCTGCTAATCTTAAAGGTATTTTTTGTGTTGCGTCTCGTCTCTCTATCTTCCTCTTCTTCCCTTCATAGCCGCCGTTCACTCCACCAGAACCGTCAACCTAGCCACCACAGTCCTTCCTCACCTCACCTCCCCCCGTCCCCCACCACATACACACTCCCTAAACTCGCTGCCCATCCCCCCTTTGACTGACGCCTCAGTACCAAAGAGGAACCCAGCTGTCTCCCCCCTCCCCCCCCCCTCCTCCGCTTCCCAATTGGCAACGGTAAGCACCCTTCTAGCAAATCCTCTTTCATTCTTCCTTTTTGAGTTATTGTTAGTACCCTTCTTATTGTTGTTTCGTGTTGGGCTGCTTCAGAACAGTAGGTAGGATACTCGAATACATATACATATTGAAAATGACGAGCTTGCAGAACCTGTTCGTGGCGAAGCTGCCACGCAACCTCACGGACAGCGACCTCGAGCAGATCTTCTCGAGTTTTGAGCCGGAGAGTGCCAAGATTATGCTCGACGCGACGACGGGGAAGTCGAAAGGGTTCGGATTCGTTCTCTTTGACTCGGTGGAAAAGGGCGAAAAGGCGTACAAGTCGCTGAACAAGACCCACGTCACCCTGCACGGCCACTCCTTTAACCTCGCCATCTTCCCCTCCAAGCATGACGGCAAGGTGGCGAATGAGACATCGCAGTGCCTGTACATCCGCAATCTGCCCAAGGAGCTGTCGCAGACCGGTGTCGAAAACTTCCTAAGGACCTTTGGCAACCTGACCTACTGCGCGATGCGCGAGGACCACTACGGCTCACCAGTGTGGGTTGTCTACGCCGAGTACGAGAACGTTGAAGAGGCCAAGAACGCACTGACGAAGCTGCATGGGAGCAGGAACTACTTTGAGAACTCGCCCGTTGCCATCCTCGCCAAGTACGCGGACAGTGAGGAGGCGAAGAAGGAGCGTCGCCGGCGTCGCGAGAGCCAACAGCAGCAACAGCACCAGCAACAGCAACACTCCGGGGCTAGCGGCAGAGGAGGTCCCTACGGGGAAGTCGATCACAGCGGTGGCCAACCCAGCTCCCGCAACCGCGACTCTGCCACGCCGCACCATCCGCAGCCCAGCCACCAAGGAGGCAGCAAGGGCTACAACAACCACTTCTACAAGGGCGGCGGCGTGGCGCGACACAATGGGGGGATAGGCAGTGCGGAGGATCTGTACATGCCTCTTCCCAACGACGCGGGCAGTGATAGGGGCTCCAACCCGTACGCCTCCGATGACGTAGCGTCAAACGCCACGCCGTGTCCGCAGCAGCAGCAGCAGCATCACCAGCAACAGCAGCAGCCACCTGCGACGACGGGCACCAGTTTTGGCGCCTTCAACACCCGCTCCGCGAGCAGCGGCTTCGCTTCGGTGCCGATGCAGCGGTTTGCCCCTCCCAGTCGCGGCACCCCCGCGAAGAGCACCGTCAGTCCCTTGGGCCGCACCGGCTCCATGGACTCCACCACCGTTGGCGCCTTCGGCACTCCGGCCGACGCCACAACGGTGCTGCCTGCCCGCCAGCAACAGCATCAACCCACAGTGGCGGACGCGCCAATGTCTCTGCGACGCTTCGACAGCGGCAACAACAACAACAACCAGAACAGCGCCATCGCGGCGCCGCTCACGGGATCGGCGAACAACCCGACGCCGCTCTCCCAGTCCTTCCTCGGCGTCACGTTCCCGACGGGCAACGCGCACTTTGAGCAGAGCAGCACCGAACGCACCACGCCCCCCACTCCCCTCACATTCAACTTTGATCCAGAAAGTGAGGGTCAGCAGATGGGTGGTGGCTTGGGCGGTGCTGCCGGAGGAGGCGCGTCTCCCAGCAGTGGCGTTGCGCCGGGTCCTAACGGCATGTACCCCGAACGCAGCCCTGTGCGTGGGACAAGCGCTCTCAGCGGGCGGAGCATCGGCAACGCCGCCAGCAGCGGCACCCGCTACCGACACAACCCGTACGCGCCTGTGACACCGATCAACTCCGCACCGTCCTCGGCGGGGCCGTCGACGCCGCGCGTGGCGGCTGTCAGTCCGCACTCCGCGTGCGGCTTCAACGGTGGCGGTCCGGCCAACATGGCGCACCAGCAGCCAGACACCAGCTCGCCCCACCAGGCGGTCAATGTGACGATGCACTTCGGGCACTCCCACACCAATAGCAACGGTGGCCCCATCGCCGGCACTCACTTCGCAAGTGCCGGCATCAACAACACGTATCTTGCCGTCCCAGACCCTCGTGGACAGCAGCAGCAGCCGTAGCAGAGGCCCGAGCCAGAGCACACACAGACACACACACACACGCTCGTTTTATGATGCCTTGTACGCGCCATCCTCCCTGCAGAAGCGGCTTTCGGCTCATAACCCTCATCGAAGGAACTGCTGATGTCGTAGGTGTTTGCCCTTTGGTTGTTTCTCTCTCCTTGTTCTCCCTTCCACTTCCTCTAACCACACCCAGACGTGTCGTGTGTGGGTGTTGCTCGATCACCTATCACTGGCCTCGTGACGGTTCACACCTTCGCTGTCATCTTGTTTATACCTTGTCGGACACCTATACGGCTCTCTCCTTCTCTTTATCTAAACAATGCTTACATGTGCTCTCTGCTCCTCCTGTTTCCTTGAGATGATGATTCGCTTCGGTTTGCGCGGTGCGCAAGTTCGCCTCCCTCCGCCCTTTCCCTCCTCTCTCTCTCTCTCTCTACATCTATCTCTTGATTCGTGGACTACGGTTTTGCGTCGTCCGAGCCAGCTGCGTGGTCAATTGCGCGCTGCCCCCGCGGGGCTGACCTCGCTTCCTCTTTTGCCTCTGATATCCTGCTTACGCGCTTCACTTGTGATTCGCAAGGAAGTCTCTCTCCGTTTCTCTTCTGTCGGCCGTGAGGGGGCAGCGCGAGTGAAGCATTGTTCTTATTATTTGCCACTTGCCCAGGACAGCACGTGGCAATGACGGAGAGGGGCGAAAGAATGTTGTCCTCCACAGCAGAGAGTATGTCCAACTATGGGGACGACACTTTTGTTGAAGAAGATTCCTCCGTTGCTCCCGTCGCCACCCCCCCCCCCTTCCTCTCTCTCTGCCTCTCCCTGCACCACCAGTGTGTGTTGTTGTTTATGTTATGATTTCCCCTCTAGCTTCCTTCTCAGTTCTGTGTTCTGATCATTTACCATTGGTGCTACTGCCACTACTACTAGCTACATTGATTGCTAAATCCTGTTGTTGCCTTTTGCGGGCATGGTAGCGTTGGCGGCTTAATCGCCCTCGCTGTGTAGCGTATCCCTTCCTCCTCCGTCCTGTCCCTCATCTCCCTCCCCCAGCTAGTTGGTCATCTCGTGTACCGCATTCTTCTTCCTCCCTCTTCCCCCACCCCTCTGCGCTGCCTATAATGAAAACATTTGGCTGTGCATGGCGCTAATCCTTGTGTGTTGTCTTGTCTTGCACGGGGAGGGGGGGGGGGGGGGCAACGCTCCGCTGTATCTTTGTGCCCGTCCTCTCCCACTCTCATTCTTTCTCGCTCGTTCGCTCGCTCTTTGCTGTCCCTCTGCTCTACGATTTCGTTCTCACCGTCTTCCCTTCCCCCCTCCCCCCCCTCCTTCTCTCCTCCCGTTCCTTCCGCCCTGCCTGTCCGTTCTGCTGTGGTGGTCGCGCGTCTCCGGCTCGACTCTGTAATCTACATAACGCGAAATCTAGCCAAGCATCCTGGTTCCACTCGACCACCAAAGACACACTCTCGCGATGCTGCGGGGCAATGTGTGCAGAGGCCGAACTTTTGCCTCCTCGGGCGTGTCTACATGTACGCACTCGATGATACGTTTTTGCCTCGCGTAAGCCCGGTGCTCCCCAGGCGTGCATGGCAGAGGGGTGGGTACCGAGCCTCTCAACTTGATTCTCTCCGACCCTTCTCCCTCTCCTCCTGCTTCTGCCCCACCTCCTCTGTGTCCTCGCTTCCGGCCAGCCTCCATGCTATTGTAGCGCTTGTCCTTTCCCCCCCCCCCCTCTCACTCTGTTTTCACCCTTCCCCGATAAATGACACAGGATGAAGCTCAATGGCGAGAGACAGTCCTCAAGGGTCCAGGAGAAGAAGTCCTCGCAATGACAACGACGAATGACTGCGTGGTGTGGATCTCCCTGACTGGGCAACTGAATGTCTGGCAGCGCCGCTGTCGCCGTCGCGGTGGCCACAGTGATGACGGCCCGCAGTGTCTCGAGACCTTGGGCTTCCATCCACCACCCCACCTGATCGCCGCAACCGAGGACGGCGAGGTGGTGCTCTGCAACGGTGTCTACCTCGGCCTCTACGCTCTGGAGCGTCGCCTGCTCCCTCTCCCCGAGCGTCCCGTCGCGGAGGAAGGCGAGGGTGGACCCGGCGAAGAGCTGGTGGTGAAGGAGGTCTTTGTTATCCCGTGCCGCATTGCGGCAGCGACGCACCTAAGTGTCTCGAGAGACGGGGCAACTGTCGCCATCAGCTCGCCAACCGAGCTTCTCTTGGCAAACTGCCGCGACATCTCCGAGGCTGAGAATCGCGACGACGTTGACCCCTTTGACGCCGCTGACGATGGCTACGGCTCCGATCGCGAGTCCCTCGTCGCGGCCTCCCTTCTGCGTGTCAACTGCATGGAGTGGTTTGGGCAGGACGTTCTCGGTGGGAGTGGCTGCGCCGCGACGTGCTTCTACGCACCGGACAGGTTGGTGGTCCTGGGCACTGGAAACCACCTTGTCACCGTCTCGGTGGATTGGATAGAGCAGGCCGTGTGGCTCGTGCGGGATGGACACGTAGTGACGCGCAAGCACCGCGTCTTGTGCATCGCAGCAAATCGCGACCTCATCGCACTGGGCTGCTCCGACGGAACCGTGAAGCTGCTCCAGAGCGACACTCCTACAGTGTTCAAGACTGTTGATGTCGTGGGTGGTCTGCACGCGCACTTCCGTCAAGGCAAGGAGGAGAGCCTGGCGGCCATGTACGCGGCGAAACCGTGGCTGCGGCCGGCGCTCACCGCCACCAACAGTAACAACAGTAGGCGAGCCTTGCTGAGAGGAGGGTCGGCGAACGTGGCTGCAGTGATAGGGCGAAAGACGCGCAAGTCAGCGACGGCAACGGCAACGGCATCGCCGACGTACGCCAGTGTGGACGCTGTGGCGACCACGTCCTTCTCCCCTCGCGGGCGGAGCCCTGGCTCGGCCCTCGACGACAACACACCAAGCCTCCGCCCCTCCATCCTGGACATTGCCGTGGGCAACAAAGACATCCTCGTTGCGCTGGCCGACCTTGTTGTACCCATCGACCGCGATACCCTCATGCTGCAGACAGAGCGTATGTGCCTTCTCTCGGACGAGGAGGACGGCGGTGCTGCAACGGGATCCGCGGCGCGCTCATCGTCGGCAGCGAGTGGCGGCAGCGCGCTGCCGTCTGGGTGTGTCTTTCAAGTCAGCTGTGCTTCGGGAGGGAGCTGGTCGAGCTGGTGTGCCCGTGATGGCACCCTGCTGTACTATGTCGCCGCGCCACGGCTGTGCGAAGGGGATGGGGACGCCAATGATATTGTTCACGCGGCATGCCCGCTGCGGCGGAACTGGTCCAGAGCTGTGGAGGAGCTACGGAAACGGAACTCGCTCCCCTCGGGGGACCGAGGCGGGGCAGAAAAGAAAGGGAGTGCGTCTGGAACGGCGCTGGTGACGAGGAACAAGCCGGTGACGTTTGGCGGCCCCATCAAGAGTAGCGGCTACGGAGAGCAGGTCCCATGGTCCGTTCAACAGGAGCGGAAGAGGGCCGCTGCCGAGCGTGCCAAGCGACTGGCACAGAGGCAGCAGATGGGTCCTGTGCCAGGCTCCGGCCCAGCAACGTACCGGCGAATCAGCGGGCCGTACGCCGACCACCGCTTCACTCCGCTCGCATCCACCAACCGCATACTCGCCGCGGATGTCGCGGTGCACCGCTCAGCCGTGCTGTCTTGTACGTTCACCGCGTCCGGTGAAGGCGTGGTCACGACAAGCGGGAACGGCGGATACTATCTGAGGCTACCTGTGACCAAGTACAAGGGCGACGGCGTCCTGCTGCGGCACACCACGATGCACGACGGCGCCGTCACCTTGTCCGCCGCGGCCACCACGTTCCTCTGCTCCTCCGCCAATCTGTCGCTCAAGACTCCTATCGTGGCGACCGGCAACGCGGACGGCGTCATCCACCTGTGGAAACCGCACAGGAGCAGAAGTACCGGCGGTGGCGGGCAGCGGTTCAGCAGCGGCGGCGCGGCCTCGAGCGAGAGCACGCTCCGCGCCGGCGAAGCCCCCATCGTGTGCCACCCCCTGTCCCACCGCAAAGAGATTCGCAGCGTGCGCTTCTTCTACCTTGACAAGTTCCTCGCCTACTCCGCCGGCTCTAGCCTTAGCTTCTCCCCGTACTGGCTCGATGAGCGCCGACGAGATGGCGCGACGTCGACAACCGTGTTGCACGACGACTTGAACCGCTTTAAGAACGACTCCGTTCTCGGTCCGCCGGTCTTCACGTACAAGGCAGATGCACAGCAGATCACGTCTATGGACTGTGTCAACCACTTTGCCAGCCCACTCGTCGTCCTCTCCTGCTCCAACAGAAGCCTCACCGTCCTCGACATCAACGCAGAGGCTCCGCTGCGCACGGTCAAGGATGCGCACCAGCGTGGCATCCACAAAGTGGCGCTTGCCGCGTCCAGCGCATCCCGCTTTGCCGCACCCGCCGCCGCGACATCACAGCTCCACAGCCCGAGCGGGTCACAGGCTGATGAGCACCTGTTTGCCTCGGCGGGCCTGGACAACGCCGCTACGCTGTGGGACTTGCGGCAAGACAAGCCTGTTCGGCAGTTCGCGCTTCACAAGAACGCCGCACTCACCACGGTAGGCCTCGCCTTCGACCCCACTGCCACCCTTCTCGCCGTTGGCAGTGAGGACCGTGCCATGTACCTTTACGACACGCGCGTGTCGACCGCGGTGTTGGACGTGGTCAAGTGCGGCGAGGTGCCGTCCAGCATCGCGTTCCACCCTCTGGAGCCTGTGGTGGCGGTGGGTCTCGTCTCTGGTGCTGTGATGTTCTACAGCCAGAAGGATGAGTGCCGCCACGGTCCCGAAGCAGTCGTTTGGTGAGCGTGGAGAGAGAGAGAGAGGAGCATACACCTGAAGCACGTTTTTGATGCTGATCTGTCATGTAGACTATCCCCGAATCAAAAGGGAACAGTGAAAGCGAGTGTGTGCGTGCTGTGGCCACGGCACGTACTGCTGCTTCTCGTGGCGACGCGGCCATCTTTGTGTTTGTATTTCGCGGGGCTGGCAGAGCAACTCCCCTTTCCTCTATCCCTCTCTCTGTCTCTTCTTCTTCTCCCTTCCCGTTGACAAATCACCGTTTGTGCAGATTCCATAGCGTAGACGCAAGCCCCCTTCCCCCCCCCCCCCCCTACACACACACACAAGGAGAAGTGGCTTGCATTCCCTGCTCCATCTGTACATACTCGCCCACTGACACGCATATTCCTAACCATTTCCGTCCCCCCACCCCTCCCCCTTTGTTCCTTGGGAAGTGGCACTATTGAAAGCCATGCGAGGAGACGCTGCGCAGAAGTCGGCTACCCGACGGAACAATGTCCCACACGCACGACACAGAAGCGCCACCGCCCTTCCGGAGCGCGGTGCCGTCGCTCCACGATCTCGTCCGTGGGAGACGGAGGGGAGGAAAGCGTCTCCCTCCCCGCGTGCGTCACTTCGGTCCGCAGCTAACACCGTAGCGGACTACGTCCCCGACAGTCTGCGCACTCTCCTCTCCTTCGTTTGGCAGTTGCTGAGGGAGACTGTGTGTGCTCCGGCCCTGTGGCTTGTTGGCTGGCTGTACCAGTACCCCGCCGACGTCCAGTTCAAGCGCACCACGCAGCGCTACCTCAACGTCCTCAACTCCACCGAGTTCTACAGGACGTACCTGCCCACGGCAAAGCTGCTGGACGGGCATCTCGGCATCGAGGAATGGCAACTCCAGGCCCCATCGCCCGCCATCTGCAACGCGGAAGGGCTGGTGTTCGATGCACAGGTCGCCCTGTCTCTGGCGAGCTCGGCGAACCCCATCGCCATGGGCAACTTTCTCACCGGCATGCTGCTGCGCAACGCCCATGGCATGACGAACCCGGAGCTATTCCCCTACGCCACTGGCACCAAGGCCTGCGTGGAGGACTACTGCTCCGTCATGCGCATTCTCATCGGGGTGTTTGGCGGCTCGAAGCAGCCCAGCAGCGCAGACTTGCTGCGGATCCGTCCTTGCTACGACCGTAGCAGCGCTCGCTCTGCTGGAGAGGCGGCGGTCAACCTCACCGAGGTCACCAGCACCCTGGCAAATCCGAAGCCCATGAACCGGCACACCTCCGGTGCTGCGGAAGCGGCGGCGGAGATGCGCACGCGGCACTCTCCCCGACGCCGAGGGCACCGCTCCCTAGGTCGCGTCCCTTCGCCCGCGCAGGAAGCCGTGGACAAGCATCATCACCGACACGGCGAGGGCCCCCGTTGGACGTCTCGAAAACCATCGGTTGGCACACTGAAGACGGCCTTACGCGCGGACGAGGATCCCACCCTTGTTCCCAGCGAGGAGGACGATGGCCTTGGCGCCAGCGTGAGCTCCCCGTCGTCGCACGACACCAGCCCCCACCACGTCATCAGGAGCACGGGCACCACCCCGCCACCTTTTGGAACGCATCCACACCTGCTCCTCCATTGCTCCTTCAGCCACGTCATGGTGTCGGCCACCTCGTCGGAGGACATCCAGCCCTCCTCCTCAGAGATGGTCTCAGGCACGGGCAAAGCGCTCGCACCCTCGGCGCTGGACTTGCCAACAGAGTCCTCGTTCATGCAGAACATGGTGTGGTGGGCCAAGACGCACGCCTGGCGTGACGGGAGGGCGGCTGGCACGGAAGGGGTGGGCAGCGAGGGCCGCGGCGCCGGCGCCATTATCGTGCCCTTTGACATGGCACCACGCCAGCGCCTCGCTGTGCTGAAGGACGTCCTGCGCGCGTACGGTCGCACAGCACTCATTCTGAGTGGTGGCGCCTCCATGGGCACCTACCACACGGGCGTGGTGCGCGCCTTGTACGAGGCCAGCGTTCTCCCCGACATCATCTCCGGCAGCTCCGCAGGCTCCATCATCGCGGCCATCATCTGCACCAAGGCACCCAAAGAACTGAAGAGGTTCGTCGAGGTGGATTTACTGTCGACGGAGATCCTGCGCCTTACCCCGTTCGGTCGGGAAACATCCCTCACCGACAAGCTCCGGCGCCTCTTCAAGACCGGCTTCCTTATGGACGTCCGCACCCTGATGGAGTGCATCCGCGGGCAGTGCGGCGACATGACGTTTCAAGAGGCCTACAACATCTCTGGCCGTGTGCTGAACATATCCGTGACACGCGACAACCAGCAAGGGACCCACTTTGACCGCCACGTGCTGCTCAACTACCTGACCGCCCCACACGTCGTGATTTGGAGCGCTGTCAGCGCCAGCAGCGCGCTGCCTGGTCTGTTCACCGCCGTGCAGCTTATTGAGAAGGCGCCGGACACGGGCTACTTTCAGCCGTACCTGCCTGGGGAGCTGTACTGCGACGGCAGCGTCGCGCAGGACGTCCCGCGCGACCGCCTCGCGCAGCTCTTCAACGTCAACTACTTCATTGTGAGCCAGGTGAACCCCTACGTGATCCCATTCCTGCACCCAGCGTCGACGACGCAGTCCGAGGCGAAGCTGCAGGCCACCACCACCACCAAGTTTGTCGACTTGGTAGCCGCACGCCGTATCTCCACCTTGGGTAAACTGTGGTACGGCTGTGCAGCGGCCCTGTCGCACATCCTCCTCAAGTGCTTCTATTCCGGTCTCCTCCCCACGACGGGCAGGTTGGAGGTGCCCTACATGTTGCTGACGCAGAGCTACTGCGGAAACGTCACCATCCTCCCCATTGGCGACATCACCTCTGCCCTGCCAGACTACTTGAACATGGCAAGCAACCCCACGGCGGAGTACATCAGCTACGTCGCCACGCGCGCACAGGTGCGGACGTGGCCACTCGTGGCGCGCATCAAGACCGCCACCTGCATTGAGCGTGCGCTGCTGAAGGAGATCGCAGCCATTGAAAAGGCTCTACGAAAAGCATGAAATCGACTTCGGCATGAGGGGCAGCATGAAGGCGATGCATACCGCTTCTCCCCCCAAACCCCCAGCCGCTCCCTGTTGAGCCCACCCGTCTATTCTCTTCCTATACACTCGAGTCTCCCAGCTATTTTTGTATACGTGCGTGTGAGTGTGCGTGTTTTTCTCCCCCCCCCCCCCTTGCCTCGTTACTCTTCTACTGTAGTGTGCTTTCTGATTTACTCACGCTCGTCCTTCACCTCCCCCCTCCCCCCACCCCTCGCCATTCCTCTCTCATCTCTCTCCCTCCCTCTCTCTCGTGTGAGCGTGCTCGATTCCATTTCATCCGTCAGTATGCATAACGGTTCCTTTCCTACAGCGGCGAGATGTCTTTTCACAAGCAAAACACCTCTCTCCTTCCTCGCTCCACGCGCGGGTTGGCTGACGGTCCCTACCCCACCGCCGCCGGTCACGCACCCGTCTGTGTGTCTGTGGGTGTGTGTAATCCATACAGGGGCAACACCTCTTGTCGTATGACCCTGTACCCGGCTCCTCTTTTGCATTTCTGTCGTTTTCATTCTCTGTGTCTTTCGTAATCCGTCTCTATTGCTAGGCTTTCACGTCAGTTTCCCTGTTGTCCATCGCCGATTGGCAGCCCAACACCAATGGACGGAAGGGGAGAAACAAAGTCATCCCATTGACATGTGCGAGTCCAACGTCCCCAACTCGGTGTGCTGCCTCTCGTTATGCAACAACAGTATAGTCTACCAGCTCAGGTTTCCAAAGTCACATAGCGGCTCCTTTGCTCTTGTCTCCTCTGCTTCGCCCCCCCCCCCCCCCCCTCTCCTCTTCTTTCGTATACTATATCTTCCTTCTCTTCTCGTCCGGTAAACTCTCTCTCTTTCACTCGATCTCCCTCCTTTCCACCAACTTCGTCACTTCTCCTTTGTATATCGGTGGCCTTCTTTTGGGACTAGCATCTTCTTCCGTCATGCTTCTCCCTCCCCGCATACACTGTTTTGTCACTTCCTTACATGTGATCCATCATACAACCTTCATCTATGAAGACTATCGCGCGATGCAGTGAAGTCCCCGTACGAGTACGTATGTGTGTGTGTGTGTGTGTGTGACTGCTCCGTGCATTGCATGATATGCCATCCCTTCCTTCTCGCTCTCTCGTGTATCTGCTTCTCTCTCCAGGAACGGCAACGATTCCTCTGCTTGCGTTCCCCAAGTCCCCCCCCCACCCCCTCCCCCTCCTTCACTCCTTGTATGCCTATCGCTGTGGCTTCTCCTCCCATCAACGCCGCTTTCCATCCCACAACACAAACAGCAACGCGCAGATGGGGAGAGGAGATGAATGCCTCCGCCGCGGCCCCTCTCCATGACGAACCTCCTGCCCCCTTCGACACCATCTTCAACTCGCTGGAGCTCGTGTCTCCGGACAGGGTCGAGGTGTGCGTCAGCCGACGGCACCAACGACTCTCCGCGCCCGCCATCGACAAGAAGGCCATTGACGCGACGTGGGAGGAGCTGACACGCGTCGTCAGCCTCGACCGTTGCGAGGGCGGCGTGCTCGATGCAACGGCTGCCTCGGGCTGTGGGACGACGAAGGGCACCCACAGGCACGGCACCGACCTCCCTGACGGGGGACAGGGTGTCGCCCGCCAACGTTTGCATGACGGTCCCAATCTCCTCGCCATCGCCGTGCGCAAGGCGGCTATGAACGGTGTCACGGTCGACCTTCCCGTCACGGGCAACGACGACGACGACGACGAGCGCGAGAGCAGCACCAGTGAAGACCGTGGGCCGAATCCGGCCTCCTCGCCCGTCGCGGGGGGAGTGGAGGGAACGTCTTCTTCCGCCGCCGCCGCAGCAGCAGCAGCAACTACCCAGGGAAGCCCCAAACCGTTTCTCTTCAACGGCCTCAAGTTCCGTCTGCACGATGTGGAGATCTGCGAGGGTGGTCCCGCCACACAAGGCGCGTGGGGACAGGCAGAGGGGGGCCGCGGGCCGCTGCCGTGCGCGTCACCCGCCCGCTTCTCACACACGCAGCCCTCCACCTTCGGCACGGCCATCTCTGCCGCGCCATCCACCAATCCCGGCGCGCCTATCCTCGCTGGGCTGAGCGAGGATAGGCGCCTGCTGAACGCGCACGAGGACATTGAGGAAGCGGTCGTACTCGACGGAGGCACACCACCGACGAGGCAGATCAGCAGCGCGGCCACCCCACACCCCCAGCTTCCGCCAGGACTGGAGTCGGGGCACTACTCACTGACCCACAGCGCAGCTCCTCTCGTGGGAAGGTTCTCTTCCAGCGACGGGTTGCCTCCCGAGACCCCCACCGCATGCCCCGCCCGCCCACGCAACGTCCTACTCTGCAAGCTGAAGCTTGGCATCACGGACTACAAGACATCGATGGGCACGACCACGCACGTCTCTCGCTATGAGCACTACGTCTCCCACCGCGATAGGGACTTTGCCATACTCTTCGGCAACGAGGACGGCAACGAGGGCGGCAACACCGGTGCTGAGAAACTGGCCCCTTGCGTGGCCGATGACCACGACGCGGGCGGGGCGGCGGCGGGCCAACCGTCCCCCACCACGTCCGAGGTAGGCTCCCTTCCTCGATCGCTGAGCATGACGCTGCGCAACGAGGAGCTGGTGAGCCGCGCCGCGTTCATCCTTCGCCGCACGGAGCGCTACTTGGCGAACGCCATTGGCGTAGAGGCACTCACCGTCACGAGCGACAACTGTGCCGTGCTCTTCCGGCGGTCCCTCGACGTTAGCGAGTACCCCGGGTACTACTGCTGCCCCGGCGGCCACCCCGAGCCGTCGCACATCGTCAACGTGAGTAGCTTCACCTCAACGCCGAAGAACCGTTACTCCACCGACCTGCTGCAAGACGGCACCGTACTGCAGCAGGAAGCGTGCAGCTGGTTTGAGCACATCAACGGCGATGTCATCGTCAACGAGCTGTTTCGCTCCGTGGTGGTCGAGGTAGCGGAAGAGATTGGCGTGCCCCAAGCGAGCTGTGTCAACCGCGGCCTCGTCTCCATCATTCGCACCGCGAAGAGCCGGAAGCCGGACATGTGCTTCGTCGTTGACGTGGCGTGCACCAACGACGAGGTGCGCCACATCTTCAACCAGCGCACGGCGCTCGAGGCGTTTGAGTCTCAGGAGGGCTCTCTGGTTCTGATGGACCTGAACCGCGTGAGGTCCGCCGCCGATGTTGTGGCGTTCACTCGGGAACGCCTGAATGGGCGAATCACCCCGGCCTCGTTTGCCACGCTCTTGCACGGCATACAGTGTGTACGGGCTACTTCGCTGTAGCACTCATCGCATCCCACAACGCTGCTCCTCCCCCCCCCCCCCTCCATTAACCTGTTCTCTTCTTGTTTGCTTCGGTTTATCTAACAACTTGTTATTCGTCATCGCACCCTTTGTTCATTCTCCTCCTTTATTATGTCCCTTCCCTCTCTCTCCCCCTCGCTTGCTTTCTGTGTTGGGAAAGGAAGCGAGGGGGGGAGGGGTGGTGGGAGGGTGACTGGCCTCCGACATGTCCGATCATCACCGGAGTACTGATTTGCTAGTATCGTTGCCAATCCACAAGTCGTTTGCTCCATCGCGCGCAGACACCCGCCTCTGCACCAATAATCACAAAAGACTATCTTCCAAGAGAAGACACAAACACAGAATCATCAACAACATGAAGGAGCAGAGTGAGAGAGAAACACCATATCGACTGCGAGGAAGGTAACTACCTCCTTGTTGGTGGACTGCCATCCTCAGTTCCCCTCCTCTTCCTCCGCCTGCCTTAAGGATCCCTATCACGCACTGATTGGATGTAGAGAGGAGCCTTTGCTCCTTTGTGTCGAACCGCCAAAACAGTTAAATAATACATCACCACCACCACCACTAGTAGACGCACCCTTTCTTCTTCTTACTCTCCGTTTTTCAATACAGTCAGCTCAATTATTACTATTACACGCAGACCTTCCCCTTCCTTGATTTCTCTTCGTGTAGCTCCTTCCCAATCTCCTGTCTCTTTGCCAATGGAGGACTACAACGTGCTGTGCAAGCTCGGTGATGGCGCGCAGGGCGTTGTGTACAAGGTGCAGCACATTCACACCAACAAGGAGTACGCGATGAAGGTCATCTGCTGCGCCGACCAAGTGCAGGTCAACCTCGCTTTGCAAGAGATCAAGGTGCTCCTGCAGCTGCGGCACCCCAACATTGTGTCCTACGTTGACTTCTTCCTGGTGTTCAACAGCGCCAAGCTGCGCCGCGAGTTCGAGCACGTTGCCGCCACCTCGGCGGAGAAGGGCAGCCGTGGCAACGACGACAACGACATAGGGGGCGTGAATGCTCTTTTCGAAGGCTCCCTCGCCCCCTCCACGCACGGCAGCCTGCGCGTCTTCAGCGTCCAGTCCTCGTCCTCCAGCTGCGTGCCACACAAGGGTAGTCCCGCAGCAGCGGCGGCGGGGGGTAAGAAAAGCACGCCTACGGGTGTGCCCGCCACCAACCTCCTCTCCGAGGGCGTGCGAGCGCACTGGCTGAAGGAAGAGGAGATCGCCGTGTGCCTTGTCATGGAGCTGTGCAGCAACGGCGACATGTCGGGCACGATCCGGGAATCGAAGCAGGCGATGATGCAGACGGGCACGCACCCCATCACGGAGGCGCAGATCCTGTCCTGGATGGAGCAGTGCGCGGCTGCCCTAGAGTTCATTCACGAGAAGGGCTTCCTGCACCGTGACCTGAAGCCAACCAACGTCTTCTTCGACGCGTACCGCGACGTGAAGGTGGGTGACTTTGGCCTGGCCGCCACCGTCGGCAACGGCGGCCGAAAGTCGGCGGTGGGCACGCCCTACTACCTCGCACCAGAGCGCATGCTGCAGAAGCGCTACGACGGCAAAGTGGATGTGTGGGGCCTTGGCGTGATTATCCTTGAGCTGACGACGCTGCGCGAGCAGCCGCTCAACAGCATGATCCTGGAGAACCCGGCGGCTGTTGACACGGTGGTGCAGAAGGTAACGAAGATGGGCTTCTCCGACAAGCTCGCCGCCCTGCTGCGCGACATGCTGCAGCGCCAGCCAGAAGCCCGGCCCACACCCTCCACTGTCCTCCTGCGCATCAGCAGCATGACAGCGGCCTCGCCCCATCTGGGCATGTCGGCGTCGCTGTTCGCCGGCATGAGCTGCCCAAAGCTTGCCGAGCCCCTCTGCGACGTCTGCGAGGTCGAGCACGCCCGCGTGTCATGCAACGCGTGCCGCGCGCTCTTCTGCGAGGGCTGCGACCGGGCCCGGCACAAGCACGTGTCTCGCCAGAGCCACGAGCGGACAGGCTTCGGACCTGGCAGTAGCTGCAGCTTCCAACACCAGCAGACCCTCTCCACCTCGCGCACCACGTCGCCAGCTAGTCTTTCCGAGCACCAGTCCCGCAGCCTCCCGGCCAACGGAAGCTTCCCGCTGCCGCCACCGTCATCGCCGACGCTGTCCAACCAGAGCGGTGCTAGCCGCAGCGTCTCGCAGGAGCGCGGCGGTGGTGGCGGACACGCGCCGACCTCACCACAGCTACACCACCCGCGTGCCTTCTCGCGGCTGAACAATGCGCTGAGCCTGCCTGCTGGCAACAGTATGTCGAACTCGGAGTTCTTCCTCAGCCAGAGCTTCCTGCCGCTGTCTGGCGTGCGCGGTGGCCCGGGGACTCCCATGCCGTTCGACGCCGGCAGCCCCTCCAGCATCGCCGTGTTCGGCGGCACGCTGAACACCACCACCACAGACACCACCGTGCGCGTTCCCGCGGACTTTGCGACGCTGGCCGAGGCCCTGCAGGCCGTCACGCGCCGGCGCCACATCCGGAAGATTCTCGTGGCGGGGAACACGACTCACAGCACCCCGCTCGTGCTGACGCGTGCGCTCCCCGACGGCCTGAAGATCGTCGGCGAGTCCCCGTCCCCTGTCCTGGAGGTGGCCGACAGCCCTTTTGCGCTGTCCTGCGAGTCCGGCAAGGGCGTCGTGGAGAACTTCATTGTCCGCCACGTCGGCCGTGCCACGGCCGCCGCCATTCGCAAGCCCTTAGACGATGTCACGGGGAGGGCCAACAAGGCACCGTCCGCAGACGGAGGCGATGAGGCAAAGGCAAAGAAGCCGCCGCGTCCCACCGCCATCAGCATCACGGGCGGCCAGTGGGCCATACGGAAGTGCCGCATCTCCTGCACGGATGGCAGCGGGGTCACTGTCGGCGCCACACACAGGAAGCAGCGGGTCGCCGGCAACCCCATCGTGGCCAACCTCGAGGATGGCAGCAACGCGGCCGCGAATGGCAACGTCGACAACGGGGACGATGACGATGATGAGGACGACGCTGACGACGGCCCGCAGGTTGTCGACCCCGTCATCTCCAAGTGCTTCTTCATGGACGTCACCACCGCCGGCGTTGTGGTGCAGGACAAGGCACGTGGGCTGTACGAGGGAAACACGTTCTCTGGGTGCGGGTACGCCGCCTTCCTGCTGAAGCGCGAGAGCTCTGCTCGGGTGCGGGCGAACCGAATCACCGACGGCGCGGAGACCGGCATCTTCTGCCAAGACGCCCAGGGCAGCGTCGAGTACAACCTCATCGCGCAGAACGCCGGCTGCGGAGTTGTCGTCAAGGGGGCGGGCACGACGACCATCTTCCGCAAGAACCGCGTGCTGTCCAACAGCCAGGCCGGCTTCTTCTGCTGCGACCGAGCGGCCCCGTTCATCTCCGACAACGAGATCAGCCACAACCACAAGGCAGGTGTCCTGGTGAAGACCAGGGCGGCCCCCAAGGTGTCGCGCAACGTCATCGAGGGCGGAAAGGAGGCGGGCGTGTACGTCTTTGAGCAGGGCGGCGGCATCATTGAAGAAAACAAGATTCGCGGCAACCACAACGCCGGGCTGCTTGTGACAACGCAAGGGAGCCCACATGTGATCCACAACACCCTCACGAAGAACGCGTACGAGGGCGTCTGGGTCTGTAAGGACGGCGCCGGAACGTTCTGCGACAATGACCTGCGCGGCAATGTTCGGGGACCTATGGATGTGGACAAGGCGTGCAAGGTCACGTGGGTGGGCAATACGGAGCGATAGCCCTGGCGAGGTCGCCCTCTCACTCTATCACTACTGGTCGTGTTGTTGTTGTTGTTTCTCGTCTCTTTTTCGCTCCCAGCCCTTCTCCGTCTCTTCTACATTATTAGAGTTTTACAGTCACTGGTGTTCCTCCCCCAGCGTCATTTCCTCTTTCCCTTCCCCCCCCCCCCTTTCCTGTGTTTGCTTCACTATTAGATCCACATAGTCTTCGTCTGCTTCCCTCTCTCTCTTCCTTTCGCTGCGCGCAAGCATATGTCATGTTACGAGAAGTCTCACATCAAGGAAGATCCCCCATTCCTCCAAGAGAACGAAGAAGAAGCCAGACAGGGATATAGTGCAAAGGCGGTGATAGAATGCTTCCGTGCGACGAGCTCCGCAGCCTTTCCGTCTCCTCCTTCTTCCTCGCTCATCTTCCTCGCTCATCTCCTTCGCTGCATCGGTATGTCGGCATTCTGCAATGGAATGCCCTGTCCCCCCCCCCCCCCCACCCTCCTCTCCTTTCCCACTTCCGCTCTACCCACCGACTATCGCTCACTGTTCTCGCCAACCTTGTATGTGCGAGCGGGGTGTCACCGACAGATACCTTTGAAGGAACACAGACACGGATGCGACCGCATCGCCTAGCACTTGCGGCCAAGTCGCTGTTCGTGAGGACTCCCAAGAATCTCTCCCCTAGCTTTCTCAAGCTCACGCCGCCGCGCAGACAACAACCCGGCACCCGCGTCATCGCGGAAGACGACGACTTTGTGGACATTGACTATCTGTCCCTGGGCAGTTTGGCAGATCAGGCAAGACCACCAGGAGGTGCGACGACTCGCTCCCCCTCGTTGGCGTCGGCGGAGCCCGCGGTGCTGGGTGTGTCGCGGCGCGTGGAGCCGGCGGAGGGGACAGAGTTCTCCCGCTTCGCCATCCCGTTGGAGACACCGCGGCGTGGGGCACCGATCCCGAGGCCAAACAGCCGCGCCGCCTTCCAACCCGGCGAGGAGGTGGAGCTCGCGGCAACGGAGCAGCTGAAGAAGGGCCAGGGAAAGACAGTCCTGGACAAGGAGGATGGGGACGGGTCGGTGGACGTCGCCCTTGCGTTGGCCAACGCACTGGTGGAGGACAGCAAGGCCGGTGCGGCGACCTCCGGTTATACCCCGCTGCCCGAGACGGACACGACCCTCCCGTACGACGACGAAGCCTTTGCGGAAACGCTGCTGCAGATGGAGGTGGACGGCGTCATTGACGAGGCGTGGCAGGACACCCGCAAAGCACACCTCGAGGACGTGAAGGAGGTGACAGAGATCCTCAAGTCCCTCAAGGTTCGCGACATCTGTTGCATCGACGTGGCGGGAAAGACTGGGAACTTTGACTACATGCTCTTTGGCACGTGTGAAGGGCCGCGCCACATCCATCTCGCCGCGTGGGCCGCTCAAGAAGCCGACAGCCTCAAGCGCGTCTCGAAGATCCCGCGCAAGAAGACGGACGAGCTCTGGGAGGTGGTTCCCATCGGCCGCATCGTGCTCAACCTGATGGTGGAGAGCCTGCGCGACGAGCTGACGCTCGAGCGCAAGTGGGCCGTGACAAAGACAATGGACCCTCTGGCGATGGCGAATGCCCCCGTCAGCGAGGGTAGAAATGTGCGAGCGCATGGGCTCTGGACACTCACCCTCAACCTGCAGGACCTGGAGGACTTTGAGGTTGACTACTGCAAGGACGTGCTGCTGCGGCAAGTGTAAACGGGCAGAGAAGCAAGGGGGGTGTGGGGACGCGTCGCGTCGTGCAACGTGTCCCTCATCTCCATTGGCGCTGTCCACCGCCTTCCTCACACATACACTGACACAGTCGCGCGTGTACGTTCGTGTGTCATTGTTGTCTTTCTCTCTCTCTCTCTGGCTAAGCCGCAACGGAAAGGCCCCACAATAAGGAAATCGAAACAGCTGGTGCGATGATGCCCCCCTTGTACCGGGGTATCTGGACAAGCCCCCCTCCATCTTCTGTCCCTCGCAACGGTCCACAGCTCATTTACTTCATTCTCACCCCTACCTTCCCCCTTCCCCTTCTCTCCAGTACAGCCAACACCGACCTTGTGCTACGCAGCAGTGGCACACATCTGTCGACGCCTCATCTCCTCTTTGCCAACTCGTAGGTCACACTCTCCCATATGGCGGCATCACCCGCGCCAGACACGTTGACTGGTGAGCCTGCTGTCGCCCATGTTGACGAAATCCGCTTGCTCACTATCCTGGATCTGCAGGAGCAGGTAAGGCGGAGGCGACAGCACATCCAGGCACTGCTGCCCGCCATCACCGTGGATGAGAGAGCGCTTGCAGCAAAGCGAACAGCGCTGTCGGAACTGCAAGCGAAACTGGACTTGGCACTGCTCAAGCGGAGGCATCTCGTGGATAGCCTTGCCAGGGAGCTCGCTCCGAGTCGCGCGGCGACGACCGCCACTGACAGCGGCGGCTCGCTGTGTGACACCTCACTTGATCCCACGCTGTCGCAGCAGTCATCCCCTCTGCACACGCCACTGGATCAGGTCCTGTCGCGCAACCCCGCCTCTGCCCCAGAGGACGCTCAGGGGAGCGTGCCAGCCGCCGGCTTCACACCACGGAAGCCGTCTGTCGGCCTCCACGACCCGGCGCGGCTTCGCGCGCTTGTCAAGGACCGTACGGCGCAGCTCGAGGTGCGGCTGGAGTGGCTGAGGAGTGCTTGCGATCGCCTAGCCGTGCGAGTGGGTGTCACGCACGCCGAGATCCGCTCCTCCGCCAGTTCCTCCCCGCGCAGCTACGGATCACTGTCCGCGTCGCTGAAGCGTCGACACGACAGGCAGGAGGAGAGTCATGCCCGTCAGCTCATCCGCGAGGTGAGGCGTGATATTGAGCAGCTATCGCAGCAAATAGACATCATAGAAAAGGAAAGGGAAGAGGGAGAGTGGGAGGCGCAGGACGAAGCGGAGGAGGAAAAGCGCCGCACCGGGTGCGCTCCGTCCTCGCGCGCAACCGCAAACGCACCAGCCGCATCGCTGCGCAGATCTGCTGTCGGTGTTGGGGCTGCGCAGAGGCGGCACGTCGTGCAGTTGGGCAAGGAGCTCTCTGAATCCACACGCGAACTGAGGGCAGCAGAGAATCGACTTCGCAGTCAATCGCAGGAGTGCGAGGAGTGGGCCAAGACCGTTGCCAGCCTGGAGGGCAGACTGCGTGCGTTGCGCCAACACGCGGCGATGCCACCGGAGGCTCTGTCGGGGCACCAGAAGCTCACCGCAACGCAATGAGGGAAAGTGCTATCGCAAGGTCAACAACAACACACACAGATCCGCCTCTAAAAGATAGTAGTAGTGGGCGAGAGAGCGAGAGAGAGAGAGTGGGAGGGGTTGCACGCGGCTGGGTAAGGGGGCCCAGTTCAACCACCACATGAGTTCCCTCGCGCTCGTCACCTGTCAATGCTTTTGGCTTACCCTTCCTCTACACCTCCCTTCTCCTCCGACGCAAAGCTGCAAGAACTGCGTGGGCGTGTCGTCGTCACGATTCTCTCTTCACATTGCCAAGAGCATTCCTTCTGGCCCATCTTCTCCATTGCTTACCCCCCCCCCCCTTCTGCACTAGACGTGTTCTCCCCTCTCTCACTCTTCCTCTCCCTCTCTTCTCATTCTATCCTTCTCGCGTTCCCTTTGGCTTCTCGCCGCGCGCGCACTCACGTAGGACCACTCCGTCACCACCGCCTCGGGACGACAATGGAGTCGGACATGATGGCGGTATACAACACGCCTCTCCTCGTGAATGCGCTGCGCTTCATTCGCAACCGTAGACTGCCGCCCGGGGACGTGTACAGCGGCGGCGAGTCCCCGCTTGTCCAGTTCAATTTTGCCGGCTTGTGTGTCAAGGACATTGGGCCCTTCAAGGAGGCGGAGAGCGTGTGGGCTGCACAAAGCCTCCTCGACGGAGGGGGCGACGGCAAGTGGCAGGAGTGCGGCTCCACGTTTGCTGGCCCGCTGCACATGCTCGTTGTCGTGGACGGCGTCACGGTGGAGCACTGGAAGCTCGAGGACTACCGCGAGGAGCACACGGAGAACTCCTTTGCACGGACGCAGGAGCACCTCGTGAAGCTGCACGACATTGCGCGCATCCTCTACACGTACCTTTGCTGCGGTGACGTGTACGGCGCGATCGAGCGCAAGGCCAGCGAGCTCCTCGCCGGCGCGTTCGCCCCCGCCGAGGGGGCGGGCAGCCAGGACGAGGAGGAGTCGCCGCTCAGCAGCAGCATCCAGCGCTCCTCCCTCGTGGCCAGCTGCACCACCATGGCATCCACCACAGCGAGCACGGTGCTGCCGCAACCGTTCAACAAGATCACGGGCACCGGTAGGCTGGCGTTCCACGGGACGGAGCTCCTCGTTGTGGGCCCAGAAGGCACAGAGGGCTGCACTCTTCTCCAGGAGCGAGGCCTCCTGCACAAACTCAACGCGGAGGCGCCGGTGCACACCAGCCCCGGCGGTCGCTCCCAGTTTGAGCAGCACCACTGGTACGTGGACGAGCTCATCAGCATCTCGGTCATCCGCGACACCTTCTACGGAACCGCGGCCACCTCGTCGGGCGACAACATGGACGAGACAAAGCTACCCATTGGCGCCGCGTCGCACAGCGGGGAGGAGGGGCACCCGCAGGTCGCGGTGCCCGCCCCCCACGCGGCAGCACCAGCAGCTGTCGTCCAAAAGGAGGAGGAGGAAGAAGCAACGACGGCCCACGGCCCCGAGGAACAGACCCAGCACACAGAGCCCCAACCATCAAAGGTCGAGGGCACCGCCGCTGCTGCGTCGCACACATCCGTTTCTCCCGTCACCCCCGAAACGAGCGACTCACGGACGGCCAGCCGCGGCGATGCCCACCGACCGGCGCATGTGGACGCCAACCTGCAGGACAAGGGAGTGGACGCCGGGGTGGCACGGCAAGCCCTGCCGCTTGCACGACGCAACCCCGTGCCGGGACCCCTTTCTGCCATGACCTCCCCCGCGTTGCTCCCCTCAAACTCGGACGGGAGCAGCCCGACAACGTCGCAGGTGCGGCGGCGCGTGAGTCCTGCGCCGGCGTGGGCTGGGGAGCTGACCCGACACTCGGCGGCGCTGAGCGGGAGCGCGCAGTCGGGCACCTTTGCTCGTCTCCGCGCAAGGGAGGAGAAGGATGAGGCCGACTGCACCGAGCTGTCGGCCATGGATCTCTACACCATCTGTTTGCGGTTCAGCCGTGCTGGAGACGTGCCACTGGAGAGCTTGACTGACCTGCTGGCTCCTCTACGCCAGCCGTGAAGACGAAGAGAGCCCGACTTCACTACTTCCTATTGTCTCCTTTTTTTTCTACTGCATGCTTTCTTCTTTATTGCTTCACCCTCCCCGCAGCGCAGAATGTCCACCCAATGGCACCGTTCCTCAACACCAAGCACGTAAGCGGAGGGAGAGACAACATGGATGTTAGGGCAGGATTCCGTTCACTGCTCTGGTGCCTCCACCTTCTCTGCACCAATCTCTCACCCCCTCGCTTCCCTCGTAGAAACATCTCCCCCTTTCCCCATAGAGCCTTCCCCACCCCCTCCTCTCTTTTGTATTCGTGTGCATACTTCATCTGCGGCATATGGCGGAGCTGTGGGCCCCGTTCTGTGACAAGCTCAAGAATGCCGGCTACACGCTGAAGGACATGGAGTACTGCAGTGACGACCTCTTTCTGGCAATCGCCGAGGAGCTGGGTGCCTTCAGCCCGCTCCAAATATCCAGTCTGCTGAGCTACTGGCACCGAAGGAAGCGTGCGGGCACCTTGTCCGACCAGTCGTCCCTCGTCGGGCATCAGGCGCCACCAGCTCCAATGAGCAAACGCGAGGCCGACGGCAAGCCGGCACCGGCGTACCCCGCGGCGACGGTGAGGCAAGCAGCCCAGCGGCTGCTGCAGCGGGTGGGTGGCGGAGCGGCCTCTGGGCCCGCGCTCACGGTGCAGGACGTTGTGGGTGTCGAGGCACCTGCGTCGAACTGGCTCGCCTTCCGCGCTTGCGTTTCGCGACAGCAACAGCGGCAACAGCACGGGCACGAGCGCACGACAGGGGACCCTGTCTCCGTCCTCTGGAAGCTGTGCGGCCCGGAGACGTTGGCGAGGATGGAGCGGGCGTGCGCCGCCTCGCGGGTGTTTGAGCTGTCGTGCGCGGACGACACGGACGCGCTGTGCGAGAGCGGCGTGGTGCTCTTCGACGGTGACCTGGCGACGACGCTGGGGGCGAATGCGGTGACGCCGGCCCTGGTGCGACAGCGCCTCACGGAGGACGGCTGGGCACTCGTCGCGTTCGACGTCGCCGCTGGGCGAAGCCGCGAGGTTACGCTGGAGGAGGTGGGCAACCTGGGGCACTTTAGCATGGCGCAGTGCGCGGAGATGCTGCAGGAAGCCGGCTACGACAGCCTGTCGGTGCCTTCCGCCGGCGCCATTGTTGTGTGCGACGCGACGCAGCTCGTGCCGAGGAACGTGGTCTTCGTCGGCGTGAGCGCCACCTCCACCTCCACCTCCACCTCCGCCACCGCCTCGCCTAACACGACAGCTGCGAATGCCAATCACAGCAGCCCCCGCCGGCTGGAGTACTCGACCGCTGCTGCTGCTGCGGGAGTGGCCGCATCGCCCTCTCCCTCCGCCGCGGCGGGACAGCCACAACAGCGCCATCCCCACCAGCAGAGAGAGGAGGGCGGACGGTTGCTGGCCCTCACGCAGCAGGACGCCTCCACCACAGCCACCATCACAGCACCAGCACCAGCACCAGCACCAGCACCAGCACCGACGACCAAGTGCGACGTGCACCCGCAGAAGGAGGTGGAGTTCTGGTGCCCTACGGAGAAGCGCCTGCTGTGCAGCCACTGCCTCTACTACGACGGCTACTCGCGCGAGAACTGCATGCCCATCGAGGTCGGCGCGCGCCAGGAGGTGCCGCGGCTGGAGCGTTGGGTGACCAACGCAGCCACCTTCGCGAAGGAGGTGCAGGGAGTGGTGCAGTTGTTCGCGGACGCCCAGGCCGACATTGCGCGGCAGGAGGACAAGGTGAGCACGGACATTGCGCAGCAGTTCGAGCAGGTGCGCAGGCGCCTGGACGCTCTGGAGGCGGACATGCTGCACGAGGTGCGCGACCAGAGCCGCACGCGCCGCCAGGACGTGGAGGCGGCAACGCACGACGTCACGGGCACGGTGGAGCGCGTGGGTGCGCTGCTCGCCGAGGTGGAGGCCCCGATGCGGCTGTACCGAGCCAGCGGCAGCGCCGCGGGCGTCGCGACGTGCGTGCAGCTCCTGCGCGGCGTGCAGCGCGCCTTCGCGGACTGGCCCGTCGTGGACATCGCCCCCTACGCCGTGCCGCAGCCGCTGGGCGGCTTCCTGGCCGAGGTCGAGGCCGCCCTGGGCCACGTCCCAAAGGTGTCCGTCATGCCCGGCAAAGTGGAGCTGCCAGAGGCCATTGACGTCAACTTCCTGCGCACCGACGCCGAGTAGCCACACACACGCACACGCGGTCTTGTTTGCTGTATCATCCCCCACCTCTCATAGACTTGTTTTGGCCCCCCAGTTGCCCGCCAACCCCTCAAAGAAGCAACGCATGTATGTGTGTGTTTGGATGGTTCGTTGGTGCTGTTTTGCCAGCGTCGTGTCTGCTTTCCCCCTGCCAAGTTCCGCATTCCCTCCTCCTCGTCGCTGCCTAGGTAGGCGGAAGGGGCCAGCTCGCTTTGCCCTATTGGGCGGACGAGCGTCTACCTGCGGGAAGAGAGGAGGGGGAAGAGGGCTGTTTGGTTGGGAGGGGGAACATGGGAGGGGAGAAGCGAGCAGGCCGCCTCTTTCTCTCGCTTTGGCATTCGCTGAGTCCAGCACGGGCGGAAATGTTTTGGATTGAGGGGGAAAGGGGAAAGGGTTTGAGGCGGGGGAAGGGAAGGGAAGGAGGGCCAAGCGTGGGCAAGGTCAGAAATAAGGGAGAAAAGAAGGGGAGGGGGGGGGGGGGGAAAGGTGGAGGAGCACCCCTCACACACACACACACAGGCGGCGCCTAAATCATCTTGCAAATGATGTACTCAAAGTCCTCGACGCTGAAGATGACTGGCACGGGGTAGACGGGGTTGGCCTCGCTCTCGGCCGCCTTGGCGATGCGGCGAATGTCGGCCACCTGGATGTGGAAGCTGGCGTCATCGAGGTCGGAGAACTTCTCGGGAATGCCAAGGGCGGCGTTCAGGTCGCGCACCGCCTGGATGAAGTACTGCGCCTTCTGCGCGTCGGTGCCCTTGCTGCAGCCAATGATCCTGGCCAACTGCGCGAGCTTCTTGTGGGCAGCGGCACCATAGTAGTCGAGGACGTACGGCAGGATGATGGCGTTGGCCAGACCGTGGGGCACGTTGTACAGACCGCCCAGGCAGTGCGCGATGGCGTGCACGTTGCCCACGTAGGCGCGCGTGAAGGCGATGCCGCCAAGGTAGGCTGCCTCCATCATGTTGGCACGCGCCATGACGTCGTCGGGCTTGTCGTACACCTTTTGGATGTTGTTGAAGACGAGACGGACACACATGGCCGCGGAGTCGCGCGTCTTGGCCGTGTGGTACGTGTTCAGGTACGACTCCACGCCGTGCACCAGCGCGTCGAGGCCCGTCGCCGCCGTGACGGCCTTTGGCAGCCCAACGGTCAGGCTGGGGTCCAGCACGGCGCAGTGGGGCAGGATCACCGGGTCCTCAATGGGGTATTTCTCGCGTGTCTTCGCGTCCGTGACGACGGCAGCGAGGGTGGCCTCCGAGCCGGTGCCAGCCGTCGTCGGCACGGCGACGGTGTACGGCACCGGCCACAGCACCTTGACGATGCCCTTCATCCAGCGCAGCGGCGTCCGCGGCCGTGCCACGCGCACGCCCACCAACTTGGCGCAGTCGAGGGAGCTGCCGCCGCCGAAGCCAATGATGCAGTCGCACCTCTCCTGCTTGTACAGCGCGTAGGCGGCCTCGACCTGGTCCACCGTCGGGTTGGCCGTGACGCTGTCATACAAGGCAACGCTCACCTGCGCCTTCTTGCAGTTCGACAACAGACCCTGCAGCAGACCAATCTTCATGATCACGCTGTCGGTGACCACAAGGGGGCGGTACAGCTTCTTGCCTTGCAGCAGCTCGGGCAGTCCGTTCGCCGCATCCTTGCCACGAAGTACCCGCTGACGGCGGGTCGGCATGACAAAGTAGGCGAGGTACAGCACAAACTGGCACCCACGGCACACCGCACGCCACCAGAGCGGAGCGGGCATCGTCGGCACAGTGCACAAAAACGATAGTAACAGGAAGAGAACAGGGGAAAAGAGAGGATAGAGGCAGAAAGAAGGAAGGGAAGTGAGCAGCAACGGAGAGAAAGACTACAAGTCACGCGGATTGGGAGAGAATGAGGGAGAAACCGGGGGTACCTTTTGTAGCGCCACAGGCAAAGACACGCACACGAACATGACCTACTTGCGTACCACCCCCTGCGCAAGTATCCTTTTTTTTTCTCTCTCTCTTGTGCTCTTCCTCCTGTTATTCTGTGAGATCGCGAACTGCCACAAAAACGGGCCGGGGGGTGGGGGATCAGAAATCAAGAATCTCGTCAAGCGGGCTGGCGCGGCGGCTGGGGGCCATGAGGTCCTCCCTGGCCCGCCTCTCCCGTTTCATGTCCTCCGCCTCTCGCGTCAGCATGGGCACCTCCTGCACGTCGCCCCCCGCCTCCTCCCCCACCGGGTGGCTCCCCGGCGCGCCGTGGGCTCCGGTGCCGTCTCCCAGCCTGCCGTCCGCAGCAGCCTGCTGCACCGCCCGCGACGGCCCATCCATCCCATTCTCCCAGAAACGGGCAAAGTAGTTCCACGACACGAGCAGCTCGGCGTTGTCTCGGGCATCCGCGCTCTCCACATCCTCGTCCGTGATCTTCTGCAGCATCTGCCACGCCTGCACCTCCAGAAGCCTGGCGGCGTCGTGGTCGTCAGCGGCGTGCAGCTGTTGATGGCGGCGTTTGCTGGAGTACATGTACGTCGCGACATCAGCCACCGAGGGACTCGTTGCGGTAGTCGAGCTGACGCCCGGAGCGGAGGTGGACGACATCTGGCGCCGACAGTGCGGGGATCCAAGGACAAGCGACGACGACGAGGAGCAGCAGGCCGCGAGCCCGATGGGCACGCGGCGCATTATCGGTGCTGCTGCCCCGAGACGACGCAACGACCACATGTTCCTTTCTGTGTTCCCTACCGCAGAACTAATGGGGGGGAGGTGTGACAGAGGAGGAGAGCGATAGTAGCATTGCCCGTGTGTGTGTGTGTGTGGGTGTGGGTAGGGAGGGAGAGGGACATGCCCTGGCGCGACCGCAGCCTCGCGCCGATGGAACGGCACAATCATGGTGTCTGTGGCAGCAGCGCACAACAAGGGAGGGTGCGGGCATGAGGGTGAGTGGGGATGGTGGTAGAGTCGGCCACAAAGCCGCGCTACACTCCTACAAGAAGCGATTCAAATCGTCCAAAAGGTCGTCGTCGGTTCTCCTGCCGCGGCGCCGACGTTCATTGCCATAGTTGGCACGAGACGGGCTCGGCTCTGATGGGCTCCGAGCGCTTACCGCGTAGCCATCCTCATCGTATACAGGGTTGCCAAGCAGCGCCTGCGGTTCCTCGTCCTCGTGGGCGTCGTTGGGTAGGTCCCTGTTGGCGCACGTGGTGTCGCCGTGCTCCCGTCTCCTCGCCGCCCGCTCCTGCGCCGCGACGAGCTTCTCCAGCCGCAAGGGCAGCGGCTGGTCCAGAACCACGGGCCCACCCACCGACGCGTTGCCTCTGGCACTTTGATCGTCGAGAATGAGGTCGACGGCCTTGTTCACGTCCACGTAGACGTACGCGCTGTTCCGCGCATTCAGCTCGACGACAAACTGAAACGGGGAGGACTGGGGCCGCTCGAGAACTGTCTTCTTCGTCTTGTTCCGCAGGCGGCGCTCCTCGTTGCTCAGAAACGCCTGCGCGGCGCCGCCGACAAGCAAGTTCAGGGACTGGTTCTGCAGCAGACCGGCGAGGCTGTCGCCGTGACACGTGGCGATGAGAGTTACACCGCGCTGGGCAATGGACCAGGCAGCGTGCGCCTCCTCAGCGGTTGCCAGCTCGTCCACGACGAGGTACTCCGGCGAGTGGTTCTGAATGACCTCTGTCATAATCTTGCTCTGCAAGCTGCGCGCGGGGACCTGGATGCGTCGGCAGCGGCCAAGAAACGCCATGGGGACTGGGCCGTCGCCGCCAACCTCGTTGGAGGTGTCCACAATGGTGACGCGTGGCTTGCCGGGCTCCTGTGCGATGGTGGCGGCCAGGTCGCGCAGCAGCGTCGTCTTGCCCACCCCCGCCCTTGATAGGATGAGAAGGCTGCCCGTGTGCACGAGGGGGAGGAGTGCCCGGGCGGCGTTGGGCACAAAGCGGCCCACGCGGATGGTGACGCCAAGCGACTCCGCCTGCCGCCCGCGCCAGAGCGACACGCGGTGGGCGGTGTTGGCGATGCAGCCGCGACCGTCCTCGCCAAACTTGCCAACCATGCGCAGCACGTACTGCAGGTCAGCGGTGGTGGGTGGCGGCAGCTGCACCACCCATGCCGCGCCGCGCACCTCGACATCCTGCCCAAGGTGCAGGAAGAACTCCTCAACGTCGTCGAAGCGGAAGGAAGGGTGGCTCGTGATGGCCACACGCAGGTCGGGTGGGAGGAGGGACAGCAGGTGCAGCGTCTCCGCCTGCGCGGTGCATGCGGCAAGGGCGGGGAGGTCCTTCTTCCTCACCTCCACCGCCCGCGCCGGGTCACTGACACTGAGGCTGGCCTGCGTCTCGTACAGCCGCCGCCACGCCTCCTTCAGTGTCGCAGCTTGCCACACGCTGTCCACCGTGCACTTCTCGTCAAGCAGCTCAGCAGGTACCTTGTCCATGATGTAGGAGAGTGGCAGCGCATTCGGCGGCGCGCGGCGATCCACGGTGAGCGGCTCGTCGGACACGGCTGTCTGCAGTGTTTCCGGGGTCAGACCACCCGCTCGTGTGCGGAGGAAGCGCTTGCTCACCATGGAGTGTGTGGGGCTGTTGCCAGCGACACCTAACAGCAACGGTGCCACCACCGCAGCACGTGGCCGCAGCGCGAGACGCCCCTTCACCGTCAACATGATCGCGCGCAAGAGCAGTCAAAAACAGTAGACGGGTACGACGCGTGCGCCGGTGTGTGCGTGTCGCTCTAGGCAGAGAGAAAAGGAGAGGCCGGTGAAGGGAGAGGGATGTGTGACAAACAGAGAACACACGGGAGAGAGATAGAGAGGCAGAGGCAGAGGCAGAGGCAGAGGCAGGCACAATATCACCACCACCGCTGTCTTCTTTTTGTCCTTTGCCGTCCCCCCGTTGCCGTTGGTCCTATTGCAGTGGTCGTATGCTTTTATGAAAGAGGGAGGAGAATGGCCCAACACAGGGAGAACAGAGAGAGAGAGAGAGGGAGAGGGAAGTCTTCGCGACGCCTCCTCCTTTCTCCACGAGATTACATGAAATCATCCTCGTCGGGGACCTCACCCACGTTGCTGCGCATGTGGTTCTCGTCCATGACGCCGGCGTAGGTGCGCAGCTCCTCGGCCTTCTTCTTTTCCTCGCGGTCCTTGCGGTCCTCCTCGGCCTTCGCCGCCGCCCGCGCGCGTTCCTGGCGACGCTCCTCGGCATTGCGCTCCTCGCGAAGCTTGCGAAAGTCCACGTCGTTCTTCTCCACCTTGGTCTTCTCGAGCGCCTTGAGGAGAGCGGCATCCTTCTTGGCGACAGTGTGGTAGCGGCGCTGTTTCTCGTCGTGGAAGCCGATTTGGCCAACGTCCATCTGCCCCGTCTTGTGCAGGTTACTCCACGGGGTGTACACAACACGCACGTCGTTGAGCTTGCAGCCCTCGATGCTGTTCGCCTTGGTCAGCTGCGAGCACTCCTCGATCATCTCCGGGGTCAAGTCATCCATGCCTTTGCCAGGGGGCATCCGGACATACACGTGCGCGCTGCTGTGCTTGTCAACGTGGAACCAGATATCCTCGGGCCAGCCGAACTTGATGAGCTCCTCGTTCTCGTACTTGTCGCGGCCCATGTAGCAAATGACGGAGGGATCCGACTTGAGTGTGAAGTAGAAGACCATGTTTGCGTACACGTCTGTGCGTCTGTGCGTCTGGGTCCGGGTCTGGGTGTGGGTGAATGTATGGATTCTTACGGACACGGTAATCTACGGTCGGGGAGAGAAGAAGAAGGAGTGCCAGTTAGCGAGGCTGTCGCCGAGGTGAAAAAGAAGAAACAAGAAACATGGGAAGCGCGGGTGTGCACGAACGCGTCTTGCCTTGTGTGGGGAAGAGCGGCAGAGTCTGTTTTGCCCATGAGATAGTCTAAGAGGTGGACACGCAGACAGAGAGAAAGGACGGAGGCACGTTGTCGTGCGTTTCGGGGGAGGTGGGAATGCAATGGGAGAAGAAAAAAAGGAAAGACGTAATGGTACAAGAAGCCTCTCTCGGCCAGACACACACACACACCCTGTTAAAGGCAAGCACACGACCATTCATCCGCCACGCCCCTCTCCGACACAAAAGTGGGCAAGAAGTGAGGGTGGGGGGAGGGAGTGTTGGGCGGAGCAGCAGCCCATAAATGAGCGACAGTGGCCCACTGCAAACAAACAGAAAGGGAAGAAGGAAGAATACAGTAATCTCTAGTGCGGTAAGGGGCGACCTGTGATGATGTCGTAGGAGCGCCGTGGCGGCATCGCACTGCTCCCGCGACCGCGCCACTTTTGCACCGGCGAGGTCGACGACGGCCTGCCCCTCCGCGGCTGCTGCTGCTGCGGCTGGGGCGTCTCCGCCTTGCGTTTGCTGACGAACACCGGGCCGCCTCCCAGCCCGATGCTGCTTTGGTTGCGGTAGCGCGGGCTGGCCGACTCCTTGGCGCTGACACCGAGCTCCAAGAAGTCCCACTGGCGGTCGGCCACAGAGCGCCAGTGGGGCGGGGCGTGCACCATCTTCACACCGGTTCGGTGATCGCCGACGCTGGCGGAGCGCTTCTCCGGGAACATGCGGATGCCCGTCTTGCGTGGCGTGAGAACCATGGGAGGGGGCACCGGCCGCTCCTTCACCGGCTCCGCTCGAGGCATGAGTGTCTGCAGGTCAAGGTGGCTGCGACCTCTCGGGTTGAGGGGACGGTGACGCAGCGGGGTGCCCACGTCGCCGTCGCGGCCGCGTCCACCGCCAGCAAGACGCACGCGAATGGGGGTGTCGTCGTCGCCGCCCTCACCGCGCGGCTCGCGGATGTAGCGCCTCTGCCGCACAGGGGAGATCTCGCGCTGTGTCGGGATCAGGTTGCTGCCGAGATTGTCGGGGCAGTGACGGGCGTTGCTGGCGGACTGGCGCTCACGCAGCGCGGTCTGCGCACGCTTCTCCTCAGCGAGGAAGGTGGCGCTGTTCTCCCGTGTGTACTGCCCCGCAAGCTTCTCGGGGAAGTGGCGGCGGCCCACCTCCGGGGTGCGCGCTCGGCTTGGCTCGTCGGCGTAGAGAGAAAAGGGAGTGTTGGGGAGGCTGCGGTTGTAGATGGCGCGAGCACGCTTGTTCTGGTGCACCCGTGGCGGCTTGGAATCCTCGTCCATGAGGGACATGAAGAGGGAGCCGACGGGCTTATACTTATCCGCCTCGATGTCCCTGTGTGTGTACTTCATTCGTGACAGTGGCTGCAAAGCAGAGGAGGAGGAGGAGGGAGTTGGTATATATTGACCTTTTGCGGCTATCATGGAAAGCGCGGAGTGGCACAGGAGGGGAGACGGGGGAAAAAGAGTGAGAGTGAGAGTGAGAGAGGCACAGGTGTGGTGGAGGACGCACACACACACATGGCAACTCTGTGCAGTGGTAGTGAGAGAGGCCTCTAGGAAGGAGAATGGTGCCCCTCCCACATATACACAGACACACACACAGAGACGGTGAACACCACGCGGGCGTATGTCCTTCGCGTCAGCAATCTGCACATGGGTTCTCGCGTTGTCCTCTTTGAATGGTTGCTAGAGGCCCGCACGCCTCGCACGCAGATACATGAGATGTGGCGGTGTGGCTTAGGGAACGGCAGGAGAGTGACCTCTCGAGGATGGGGGGTGAGAGAGGGGGAGGAGGCACTGGATTGGGAAAGGCATGCGGAGGAACGAAGAACAGGTGTGAAGAGAGAGGGGGAATAGCTAAGGCGGCGGGTTGCCGCTCTACGTGGAGAAGACGGTGGCCACGGTGGTGCCAAAGAAATACTTTGCCGCGATATTGACGAGAAGGAAAAGAAGCATCTGCGTACTGCCGACAACGGTGAGGAGGGAGTACTTCTCCACCGGCTTGGCAGATTCCGGCTTCTGCACCCAGACGTCGCCGGTCTGCGCGTCGACCACGAAAAGGCGGGCTGCACCGCGCTTGTACTGGTACCGGCCAATGTAGAAGGGAAGGAGCTGGTCCTCACTTCGCTCCGCCACGGCGCGGTCGGAGTTGATGCGAAAGTGCTTCGTGAAGAGCTCCGCCGCGCGAACGGTGCCGTCGGTATCCTGCGAAGACGTCGAGGAGCCCACCTCCGTCACGCAGACTTCGGTGTCGTCAGCCGCAAATAGGCACTCACGAAAGGTACCCATGAACAGGATTTGGTCGCCCAGCAGTGTGTCGGTAGTGGCGGTAGTGGTGGCGAGACGCTCACGCGGCTGCTTGCCACGCATCTCCAGCGGGTTCGCAGGAGACTCCTCCTCCTCCGCTGCAGCGCGCACGTCCGCGTCGCCATCGTGGCTGGCCGTGTCCGCGTCTCTGGGAACGCCGTCGTCGGCACCAAGCGCGTGCCGAGACTGCCCGTTGCTCCTTTCGGGGGAAGAGGCTGCCACGTCGCTCGGTGACGCGGCGCGCAGCGGCTGAGCAGACGCAGCGTCGTCATTGGCGACGAGCGCACTCACAATACTGCTGTTACTGCTACTGCTACTGCTACTGCTGTTGGCGTGGGGGATCGACGCATTGCCAGCGAGAGGCATTTGCTGTTCAGGGAGGAGAAATGGCCGATCATCGTCCTCCCCCGTCACCGTGTGCAGGATGCCTTCGTTGCCGCTATTGCCAAGAGACGACGGTAGGAAGGGAGGGGAGGAGGTCTGGCGGCTCCGGGGACGCGGAAACAAAGACGGGGAGGTGAGAGGCGGCTCCGCGCTGCTGAGCGCGGCGTGCCTCGCCAGGGAGAAGTCCATCGCCTCCTCCAGGTGCCGCCGCGCAGCCGTCCCGCTGGTGGTGGTGGCGCCGTCGCTGGTGTTTGCAGTCCACTGTGTGCCCTCCGGTGCAGCGTGCGGGGACAGGACAGGGGTCTCCAGTGGTGTGGACGCCAAGGCAACACCGTGCGCAGCGTCTACGAGCACCTGGCCAAACCAGCAGCACCCCGACAAGGCAACGTCACGTCGCGTGAAGTCCACGAGGTGTACCGTCTTTGGTATCGGGTCTGTTTCCTTCGTGAGGAAGGGGTAGTCGGCGGCGGCATTGAAGTGGCTCATGAGTTGCTCATCCGTGAGGGAAAGCAGCGAGCGGATCGCGTCCACCACACCGGCGGCCTTCTTTGGCGGTGTGTCGTCTCGCAGTTGGTGGTGGGTGTCAATCCTGCGCATGCCCTGCGCAATGGCTATGGTGGTTGCCTCACCCTCTGCCCTGGCCGCCATCAGAAGCGCCAGCTGGTGCTGCTGTGTCGACCGCACAATACCGTTCATCAGGCTCAGCAGTTCCGACTGCGTCTCAAAGCCTCGTGACTGTCCAATGATATCCGCCGCCTCCACACGCAGCAAGTAGCTGCGCAGCACCCGCAAGTTCTCCAGTCCCTCCCGCACCTCCTCCGTGGTGTACTTCACGACGAAGTACTGGGGCGGTGGATGAGCAGCAGCAGCAGCGTCATCATCAGCATCAGCATCAGCAGTGGTGGTGGTGGGGGCAGGCGCTGCGAGTGTCGCTCTACTGCCACGGCTGCTGCGGCTTCTTGTTGTCTCGTCGTCGATGCCGTGGAGAGGAAGGAGATGGTCCGTCGTTGCGTCGGGGTGTGGGGGCAGGGGTGAGCTGTTGGGGAGCGGGTGATCAGGGTCGTGCCCCGCTGCGTCCTCGCTCTCCTCGTCCAGGCGGTCCTCCTGCCTGCCCCCTGTCTCCTCCTGTTCACCGTCCTCGTCGTACGACACGGGTGTCAGGAACAGCTTGCTGAAGAGCTTAGCTGGCCACAGCACCCGGTGACGGTCGCAGGCAATGGCAAACGACTCCCAGCTGTGCAGCAGACGGGACAGCCTCCACGTCTCGCGGAAAAACGCGTCTGTCATGGTCTGGATGTCTTCCTCGTTCTTCAGAATTTCGTTGCGGTCGCTCTCGGCGAGGCCACAGGAGCGGATGGTGGTGTTGGTGTACGTCCACGTCCAGTGCCGCGTCTTGAGGAAGTCCTCCACTGTGATGAGGAGATTGCGCGTGATCACGCGGAGCACATCGCGCCTCTCCTCCAGCTGGCCAAGGAAGGTGAAGTCGGCAAACGCCTCGAAGATGGGATCGTGTGCGGCGGCAGCAGAACCCGTGCTGGCAGGCAGCGTTTGGGGTGACACGAACAAGCGGTCCCCGGCGGGGTCGCTGGAGCCAACAGACGCGGCCGCGCGAGCCCCTTCGCGCTTCAAGCGGCTGCGCCACGCCGGGCACTTTTTGGCAACCGCTGCCATGTCCCTCCCATCGGGTCGACGCACAGGCGCGACGCCTGGACTGACCGCCAGCACCTCCACGGAGGTGAGGTCGCGCAGCCGGCGGAGTATCTGGGAGAGGGTGACCTCCACCCCGGCACAGACGGCGTCGATGCTGTCCATTATCTTGTCCACCCGCGCGCCAAGGTGAAACTCCGTCCTCAGGAAGGACACGCAGCGCTGGCGGACTGCCTGCCGCTCGGGCACGGAGCTCTGTGTGAAGAGTTGCGCGTATCGGTTCGCCACCATGTCGCCCATCAACCCCTCCATCATGCGCGCGCGGACGAGGTGGGCAAGGAGACAGTTGCGGGCCACCTGCACCTGCGTCCTCGCGATGGACGCGACGTGGGCGACAAAGAGCTGGAAGCCCCTGTTTCTTGTGATCAGATCCTTCCTTGCGACACTGGACAGCTCCTCCAGCAAGGCTCCCATCTGCGACGAGCTGCTATTCACCACCTTCACCACGCGGTTGGCAAGGCGGAGCATGTTGCTGAGGAACAAGAGTGTCTCGGCCCCGAGATCGTCCTCTTCCCAGTGGACGTCCGACACCCCCACCTCAAGGCCGCCGAGGCAGCGCGGCGGCTGCACGCGAAGCACCGCTGAGAAGGCGGTGGCCAACTGTGTGCACTCCACAGTCCAGAGCGGACACCGCATCCGTACCGGCACCACCTCTTTCAGCACAACGTCCGCCGTGAGGGGGGCAACCGCTGCGTTGTCGGCACCGTCGCCGGAAGGCGATGCGAAGCTGTCCACGTGCGCAGACGCGGATGCTGTCGCCGCCGCGTCTGCGTTCGTCGCGCGCGCCGTCGAGCCGCCGCCACGCCCCGAAGCCTCCACAGCCGGCTTCCCCACTGCTTTTGTGACCGCTTCGTGCACTAGGGAGAGCACGTCATTCGCTGAGAAGAGGAACGGGAAGCGCGGCGTGTGGGCAGCATCAACCCCTCCCTCGTTGCTGCCCAACACCGTCGCGTCCCTCGCACTTGCTTCCTGCGGTGACCCATCCTCCGCGAGGCGGCGTCTCTGGTCTGCCTTCCTTTCCTGCTGAGACAAGCACAGGAAGTGGTGGTCGCCGAACTGCCCGCGGCACTCGCCGCACAGGCGCGAGCAGCAATACGGGCACAGCTGGCACGAGGGAGAGTTCTGCGAGCACCACTCACACTCCATGAGCTCGTCCTCCTCCGCCGGCTTGGCCGTTCCATCGGTGGTGGTGGTTTCGGTCTTGCCGTGAGTCTGCACCTGTCTGTGGCGCGTGGCCAGCTCCTCCATGTGCCGCTGACGAAGCAAGAGGGACATGCTGGAGATGATTGGATTGCGAGGCAAGGTGCGGATGTCGCCCGTCGTTGTCGTCGTCTCGGCGCATCGATAGGCGCACCGGATGGTGAGGCGGGTGCCGCGGTCATGCAGGGCTTGGGAAAAGAGACAGCGGAGACAGAAGCAGTGCTGGCAGTTCAGCATGCGGGGGTCGACAAAGATGCTGCCACACACGACACACACCAGCTCCTCGGCCACCTTCTCCATCACCTGCTCCGCTGTCATCATGCTGCTGCCACTCGAAGCATGCGCCGCGGTCTCGACTGGTGCGGTTGTTGTGGACATGTCCTGTCACGGCGGGGGGGGGGGGGAGGAGGGAGGGATGTAGGTTATGTTCTACCGCCCTGTATGGAAAGAAGTTGGGCACGTACACGATCCTTCGGGAAGGGGTGAGGGAGACACGCAAGACGGGGGAGGAGAAAACTCAAGGATGAAGAGGAGCAGATACGGCAACTGAGGTCAGAAGCACATGCGTGGGGAGATCTCACTGCGGAAGAAGCGGGATACGTGCCGAGTCCCCTCTTTCCTTGGAGAAAAGGCAATACTATGTGTATAGTGCCGCGCCGCGTTGCACTGCTTCTCTAGTTCTTCCTTCTTCCTTGTGTCGTGTAGCGATTTATGTGGAACAGAGATGAAGATGAAGATGAAGGAGAGACAGAGAGAGAGATGATGGTGATGGTTTGGCGGTGGGGGTTAGCGATAAGGCGATAAGAGAGAAGTAAAAACGTATAGGGGAGTTTGTGATATGAATCATTCCTTTCCAGCGCGGGAGAGGACAGGGGACTATGAGGGGAGGGGAGGGGGGGGGGTCCCAAACAACCGTGTAGCATTCCTATCTCTTCCCCCCTCCCCCCGCCCATGGGCTGAGGTGGTCTAGCGCATGTATCCCCACATGATGAAAAGGGGTGCGGCGAGGCTGAGAACGACGCGCAGCGACGAGGAGGCGATCATTTCCTTCGCAGCAGCGGTGGACAGCATGCCTCCCAGGAAGCACATGAGCCCCGTGGCGCAGATGGTCATGCTCAGCAGGCCGTGTGCCGTCTTGCACACCGGGCGTAGACTGCTCTTGTGCGGCAGGACGAAGCGCAGCATGTTGCCCAGCACCATCTGGAGGACAATGGCAACGCCGCAAGCGCTGCCCACGACGCCGTGGAGAGAGACAAGGTGTGGGTAGCCGTTCGCATACTTGGTGTACTCCACGGCGCCGATGCCGGCGACGGCGCAGCAGTTGAAGATCAACGTGGAAAGCTGGTGGTGGAGAATCACCTCCTCGCGGGGCAGACCGGTGCGGCCCTTCTTCATCTGCGCGACGCTGCCCATCACCTCTGGTAGCGCTACCACGATGGCGGCGGCGGTGAAGATGGGGTGGTACTGGAAGATGTTTGCCGTGATGCTGCCGGTGTGGGACACGATGGAGATGACAAGGGCGGCGATGAGAAGGAAGGAGATGAAACGCCGGATGCCTTGGAAGATCTCCTGCTTGGAGAGGGCGGGTTCAGGGACCTTGGCAGCGGCACCGCCACGGCGCGGCGGGACTGGCTGCTGATGCTGCATCGCAGTGGAAGGGAGTTCTTGCTGTTGCGGGGCTGTTGTTGTTGAGAGAGACAAGCTGAGAATGGAGGAAGTGAAGGAGGTGCTGAATGGTGTCGAGCGAAGCTCGCGAGCCGTGGCAGGGCATGCCCTCCTCTTGGGGGGGCTGCTGTCCCCCCGTCGGTGGCGAGGGGGCGACCAGTAAGTATTTTCGGTGGGGTTCCAAAGGAGAAGAAGCAGTGAGGAAGAAATGGAGAGGGGGGGGGGAGAGAGAAACGACAATAAGCTTACATGTCAATGAAACACAACGAAGAGTAGGTACATGATCCATTCACAGCAACAATTGGAGAGGAGAGGAGACTTATGTGGGGGCTGTGCCGACCTCGCGCAGGGAGAACCTGCCAGTCTCTGAGGCCACCGAGATGACGCACACGCCCTGTGAGCGGGCAGGCTGCAGACAGGGAATGATGAGCAAGGAGTCGATGCCGCGCGGCCCGACAACGAGCTCGCACTGCACCCAGTCCCGTGACACGTACTCCGACCGCGCAAGGATGCGTTCCGACGGGATGCGGCCGAGCAGACCCTCCCCGCAGCGGTCGTTGTTTGCCACAACGGTGAGCATGATGGTGGGGTCGTCAGAGCTTGTTGAGTCGCGCACCATGCGCATGCGGATGACAAGGTCCTCGTACGGTGAGACGGGGTACACCTCGACCTGCGGGTTCCCGCTTGCGTCGTAGAAGGCGCCGCTGCCGGTCGTCCGCGACCAGCACACAGACAGCTCCTTCGCAGGCCAGGGGGGCAGCAGTGTGGCGCTCTTGATGGGCAGGGTGCTCCATATAGTGAAGCGCACAGTCGCCCGCGTTCCCGGTGGCTGGACGCAGCACAGGAGGTTGTACAGTTCGCCTGCTGTGATGCCCTCTCGCAGCTCAATGTAGACGACATCACCGAGCACGTAGAGGCTTTGGGCAATGACCGCGCTCTTGTCTACAGGACCAATTAGCCGTGTGGCGGCTCCGCTATGATTCACCGGCCCTTCCGCAAGAAATAGCACAAGCGCCGGTTGCTGATGGTGAGGCGGCGGCGGTGTCAGCGCCGGACATGCAGTATCCGTCAGCTTCCCTGTGACGCAGCGAGCCTCCGTGACTTCTCCTGCGTTTGGCCGCACCAGGGATGCCTTGATCACCACACTACCAAGGAAGTAATCCCTCCGGCTCCTACTGTGGGAACGGGAGCTGCTCGCTCGGGCGTTGCTGATCGACCGCTCGACACTCGCGAAGCTCCCGCCATCGGGTAAGTCCACGGCAACGGAGGAGCCCCAAATCGTTGCAGGGACAACGGCAGCAGCACCTGTGGCAGCGGTCGTGAGCGTGAGCGCGCTACCGAGTTCAATGGCGACTTGCGGGTTCTCTTCACCCGCGAGGTACTGACCGCTGGACAGGACATCCGCCTCCACCGTCGCCTCGTGCCAGTAGCTCCCAAGCCACTCCTCCGAGAGTTGGCATGGCGCTGTGCTAAAGATGCGCAGAGTGAACTCGGACAGGGGGAGGTGGTGAGCAGCGGCTGCATCGACCGCCGTGCCACTGTCTCGGCTGGGGACGATCCAGTACGGCAGGAGCTCGTCGCTCGCTTCGAGAATGCCCTCGAAGCTCAGGGAGTCAGTGGAGGCGTAGCAAGAGCCGAACAGACAGGTGCTCTCGACGTAATTCTCGGACGGCGGCGCCGTGGGGTTTGCCGGATCCACGGCGGGCTCCACGCCACGGATGGGGTAGCGCGCCGCCTGCAGCAAGTGGAACGCCGCCGTGTAGTTCGCCTGCGGGCGGTCGGAGGCGGAGGCGTGTGTTGCTGCGCGGAAGCGGCGGTCCTGACCGCTGAGATGGACAAAGACAGTGCCCCGGCGATGCATGTGCAGACGAAAGTGCGGGTTCCTGTACCACTCCTCCGACTGCCCAAACGGTGCTGGGCGGTGGTACGTCCACCGGCTGCGAAGGAGGTGCTCACGCCACGCAGAAGTGGGGCCGTCCTGAGGCCATGCTGCCGGGAATGGGGAAAGCTTTGTGGCGCCTGTGGCCGCCACAAATATGCGGCAAACATGGATTTCGGTGAAGTAGGCCAGGAAGTCCTGGTAGGACATCCAGAATGGCTGGGAGGCCGGGTTTGTCCGCGCGGAGAGCAGCGGCTGCCGCTTGCCGGCCTGCGCTGCCAGGGTAGACATGCAGATGGAGCGACGAGAATGATCCATGCCTCGTAACTCCTGCTCCGCCTCCGGGTGCTGTCGCCACATTACCGATGCCTCGCTCCATTCACCTTTCCATACGCGGTTCGTGAAGCGATTCTGCAGTTGCAACAGTCGCAGTCCGTTGACGTGCCGCGCCTGCAGCACCTCGTAGCAGCTGTGGTTCGGCTCGATGCCAGCGAACGTGTTGCCGAAGCTCATGTCCCCCGGCCGCCCCTTCAGCTCCGCCTCGGGCTTGCTGATGGCAATGCCTCGCGTGACCCCGTTCGTCGCCGCCGGCGCGGTGGCAGCGTCGGCGGCGAAGAGCTCCACAAGGGTGGTCCAGTCGGTGGCTTCCTTGTGGCTCGCGTTGGCCTCCTCAGCGGTAAGGTTGAGGGACCACACAAGGTCGACCCCGCCCGTGAAATCCGCCAACGTTCGTGCGCAGGGCGGGATGAGCGGTACGGCCACGGATGTCTGGCGCGCGTCCGGTTCTCCCTCAGTGGCGCGCATCGTGTCAAGGTACTCGTAGCCACCGTACACCTTCGCCAGCGCCTTCTCCAGCAGGCACGGCCATACAGCAATCTCGTCGCTGTTGCTGTCTGTTACCACGCCCGTCCTCGTTTCTCGCACAGCCCCAGGGCCAAAGACAGGCTTGCTGAAGACGAGCTCGCCGTAGCAGTCCACAGGGAGGAAGTCGTCCACGACAACATACCGCCACGCGCCATCCACGTAAAGGCGCACGGCGTAGGCACCGACATCGCGGCTGCCTGAGGATGGCTCCGTCCAGTCAAAGAGAAACGCGAGCGTGTCAACGCCTCCCGGGTCCGCGTACTTGTCGACAATGGCGTTGACGCAAGTGTAGATCCACGAGAAGCCTGGCGACACGTCAACGGGCAAGGGGACCACTTCCGCCAGACCACTCCTGAGCCGCACAGACGTGCACTGCTCCTCTGCGGCGTGTGGGAGAAACAAGGAAGCGTTTGGGTACAGCTCCGACACTCGCATCCATGTCGCGATGCCGTAGCGCGCTGTGGCGCCACATTGGGCGGGTGACGGTGACTTTTGCTTCGGCTCCATCCCCGATGACGATTTCTGGGCAGTGATCCCGCTGGACCCTCTGTCATCTGCCCTGAGCTGGGGGTCGTAGAACTTGCCCCAGTGCTCCGCGAGCCAGTGCTCGATAACGGGCACGGGGTTCTCGTCGAAGAGCATCTCATGCACGGTCGAGGGCACACTGCCCAGTAACGCGCTTGTCTCCTCGCGCGTGGCATGCTTGCCTTCTCCTCCTCCTCGCGGCGGCGGTGGTAAGGTCGCCGTGACGGCAGCAGCTGCACCGTGGGGGAAATCCATGTCCGGCCTCCTGTATGCATCCGCCACCTCGCGTCCTTGTGCAGCGCTTGGCGCAGGAGGAGGGCGGCACTGCTTCTTGTCTCGCTTCCCCTCAAGGTTCGCAAGGAGCTGACGAGCAATCCTCTCCCTCATGAAATCTCGAACAAGCGTGTTGTCCAGGCTGAGGCTGTCAATGTTAGTGTTGCTCTTGAGCAGCTCGAGAAGGGCTGCGCCGCCAGCGATGTTGATCGGGTTGTCCGATAGGTCTAGCTTGCGGATAGACGGGTGTCGGCGCAGCGTGGCGCAGAGGATGTCGATGGCCGACTGATCTAGCTGCTGGCCACTGAGGTTGAGGTAGGTCAGCCCTGTACAGCACCGAATCACCTCAGCCAGCGCGAGGAAGCCTTTGCAGCCGATGAAGTTTGTGGAGAGGTCCATCTTCCTACATCTGTCAAAGTCGTCTGGCGTCTCTGGCAGCGATTTTCGCAAGGCGCTGTTCACTGGCACGCCGTAGTAGGCGCACCGTCTCTCGTACACCTCCTTCAGCGACAGGCCCGCGTAGACGGACATGTCACCGAAACCGAGGAAACGGAGAAGCACAACAGTGATGGTGATGGCAACGGCGGTCCTTGGAGGATAACGAGAGGGGAAAGAGCAGTGGTGGGAGGACGGGAGAAGAGAGTGGACAGAGATGACCTCCACCTTCCAACAAACAAAAGACTGGGCACACACCATGTCAGTCTCGCGCATGGTCAGCTCCTCATCTTCAGTCGTGCTTTCATCCCTCCCTCTCTCGCACTCTCCCTTTCATCAGTTCCACGTACTTGGGTGCACGACTACTACTACTCACACACACGCTCTCGTTGTTAGGGACATGGAAGGCACTCACAAACGGAAATGGGGGGGGGGAAGGGAAGATGACAAGATGTCGAGATACGGAAGATGACAAGATGTCGAGATACGCCATCCCCGTGTAGGAAAAGGGCTGGCGTATCTCTCCCTTCCAACGCAACCGAGCAGAATGGAAAAGAGGGCGTTTTTACTCCCCTTATACGGTGGGTGATGGGGTCATCTCACAAGTGGGGGGATGGAGATGGGGGGTGAACGCTGGAGGGGGAAGCCCTCGATCCGCTGGTTGGTGAGAGCAGAAGGTTGTCATCGCGACGAGTTACGGAAGGGGGTGAACTGAGGGGAAGGAACGGGGCTAAGATATATACAACGTGAAGGATTGTGTGTGTGTGTGTGTGCTGGGAGTGGTGTGGAGAGGAGGAGAAGGACAGAGAGAGAGGGGGGGGGCACTAGGGAACGCATGGAGAAGGCGCGACGCGTACACAATGAAAAGGTTGCACGTGTTTTGGTGAAAGGGGTTTTCGAGGCACGTACGACTGTCAAAGAGGACCTAAAACGACGGAGTACCGTGTATTACACCTGGTTTGATGCATGACCAGTGTGACAAGGAGAATACAGTAGGAATGGCTTTGAAGAAATGGGAAAAGAGCAAACACAATCAACAACGAAGGCTTTAATATACAAGAGAGGGAACACAGGATGAAACGAGACATGTCTGCGAGAGCACATATGGTGACAAGAAGAGGGTGAGAATATTGCGTCACCGACATGCCAAC